>ML810319.1:132784-168795 GCA_009831015.1 Picea engelmannii
CACCTTCATCAAGAGTCCAAGTAGGATTGTCTGGAGGCTTATTTGGTGTAGAAGTTCCCTTTTTGGGTGGCATGTTGGCCAAGTATCACTTTTGAACCTTGATTTTGAGGTGGTTCTGCTAGACAATATTTATTATGTTGTATATCCCAAGTTTTGGCCCTTCCGGGTATGATTTTTTTTTATGTATTTCTCTGATATTTCTTCTTTGCAATGCCACAGGTTTGATCAAAAGTGGATGTGCCAAGTCGAATTTATGGTAACGTCCCCACAACTTGCCGATTTTTCTCCTTTCCAGGATATCTCACTTGTCTAGTGTGACCCGATCAAAATAATTGATATTAAATTATGAAACTCATACCAGAAATACTACAGACTATCCACAATCCAATGAAACCAGTCCCACTCAATTTGGATACTCTAGGAAGAAGTTATGATTGTTTTACCTGGAACACCTTCTTGAGACTAGTCAATAGTACTAGTCAGATACCCTATCTTACACAGGGTGTATCTACAAATTTAAGATGACCCAGAAGCTGAAATTTTTACCACATATACCTTTCTAATTTCTATGAATAGCCCCCATAGTTCAGGGTCTGAAACGTTACATAAATTTTTTATAGTGAAAATTCCAGAATGACTCAGTTCAGGATGATTCCAGAACCCTATCTTGTACAGGATGTATCTCCGAAAATATAAGGCCTGAGGAGATGAAATTGTAACCCAATGTACCTTGATCCGTATACTAAATATAATCCAAGTTGTTCCTTCTGAAACATTGTATAAAACAAGTTATAGAGAAAATTCCAAGGTGTCTCATATGTAGCAGCGAAACCCCAAGACCTTGATCTCTGATACCATATGTTAAGAACCGAACATCAATATAGCATAGAAAAACCTCAGAAAAAGTACTCAATGCCTTGAAAAAGAGATAATTTCAGATAATAAGCCTCTTCGAGGGGGAAACCTCCTTTTACCCCACTTAAATGTTCAAGTACAAGATTATTCCAAATGAAAATGTCTCCTTGATATATATAGGAGACTAGGAGATATAATTACAACTAATGGAATAAAGCCGACATAAATAAAATAAAATTAGTAATGTAATATACCCCAATTAAGGGGTAATGAGCCAATATTAGGGCTTAACACTCATCACTTCACTTTATTATTTACATTCTAAAATCTCTTAAACCACTTTGACTACTTTGACCTTTTGGGGCTTCTAGATGACTCATGAGGGTTCTCCAGCTTCACATGGCCATAACTCTCTAACTGTGAGGAGTTATGTGACGTTCCACATACCAATGGAAATGGCATGACATGTGATATCCATATATAATAATATTTCCTTCAAATATATCAAAACTCATACCATTATCCATCAAACAAACTTGGGTCCATTACCCAAACCTGCGTTCTCCAACTTCTCATGACTATAACTCTCTAACCGTGAGGAGTTATGTGACATTCCACATACCACCGGAAATGGAATGACATGTACTATCCATATAGAATAGTATTACCTACAAATATATTAAAACTCATACCATTATACATGAAACAACCTTGGTCCCATTACGCAAACCTTTGTGCTACCATAATTCGCTACTAGACTTTCTCCAAGGGTTGACATCAATGAAAACTAACTCAATTAATCAACAGAATACAATATGAGTTGATATTATATGATCCTATGACTAGGTATCCTTGGTGTATATATATATATATATATATATATGAGACAAAGGGTACAAATATAATGAAAGGGTACAATGAATGATTCTAGTTGACATACAATTAGTACACTATAATGTAATAATTCATTATCTAGATATTAATAAGGGGTTTTACACATAACATGGGGCTCTGTCTAGGTATTAACACATACTAACACATGAAAGGATCAAAATATTCTAACAATATTTACATACCCAAGGTTTCTTTCCTTTCCTTCAATTGGGTATCAATCTCATACATGCATTCAAATGTCGCCATAAACATAGTTGTTAGGTTCCTATCATTTTAAATTAATCATTTTCATTTTTTATACTTCCTTTATCCATTTCACATCATTTATCACTAAGGTATGAATCCTACCCCATATACCATTATTACGTTATTTTTGCATAATTCGTAGGAAGAAAATCGTTACTTTTAGTCACTAATATTGTTATATAGGAGAAAACAATGTATGTAACACCTCAAAGTGGTTGTAACACCTCTCTGCTGCAATTCCAAAGTGACACAATTTTGGGCGCTAACCAAGTTGCTACAATTCTAGACGTGAACTAACTGCTGCAACTCAAGGCACATTCGTAGTTGTTGCAACTATAAAAAAAACATTGTAACTCTGAGCATGCATTTCATTGTTGCGACTCCAAATATATCTCACTAACACAATGGTCAACATTGTAGCTGGCAGTTGGTAGCTAGTAGTTGGGAATCAACCTCCACGAAAGAAGTTGACATGAGATAAATGGGCGAATAAGGAAATCAATTACCTATTGAGTCAACATACGCTCGTTTTCCACTAAAATTGAAAGAATAATTGTAATTGGATGAATAACCATATTCTCACTTCTCTCCATCCGTTGTTTGTATAAATTTAGAACAATAATCACATTGTATAAAAACCTTGGCTCCCCAGAGTCGAGGAGGAGAAAATAATTCTGGCAATTACATTTTTTTGTTATTGTAACTTTTCAAGCTATGACAATATAATTTCGGTTTCATATTTCTAGTTGTGTATTGATGTGTTGATTGATTGTGTGATTCTGGTTCCATAGCCCATTACCTCACCTAAGGGGGTAGGGCCCCCTCCTTAGTCATGTACTGTCTATAAAAATAGTGTTTTTTTTTTTTTTAAATAAAAAAGGTAGGTCCAGTTATATTAATATTGCAAAATTATAGAGTTCTATTGAAGTGCCAGCTGTCCCGCCTGGAAAGGAAGCTGAGACAGCTGGCCATTCCATGCTAACTTCCAAACTCAAAGTGTTAGTCTGCCATCCTGCCCGAAGGAAACCAGGATGCATGGCCAACCTTAGTATTAGTCTGTTCTTTACTATACTATTTCTATCGTTGCTATAAGCTAAATGAGCTACAACTCTGGTTTGCATCAAAAGAAAAGAGTTTCTAACAGTAAACAAATAGGAAAAATTCTTAGCCGGTGTCCTCTTATTCATCTTTCTCGTTGCCGCATCTGAATGGAATAGCGTAGACCTAAGCGCAGGTGGGGCATTGGTGCCTTGGGGTGGTGCTGGAGTAGGCATCATAAAGCATATCCAGGCGTTGATTGATGTAGATGGCTCTGAAAATTTGGTTGTCCACCAGGCCGCATACATTGAAGATTAATTTCAGGTGCTCCGGGTGAAGAAGTGGTGGCTGGTCCTGTGAGTTCTACAGAATGGAGGAGAGGGGAGCTTCCATCCATGCGTCGGCCTCCTCCTGGTGCTCTCGCTGCCTACTTGCTGCTTCATTTCCTCAGGAGGTTCATCGGTTGTGATGTGGATGTTTCCTTCTATGCCTTCCTATATCTCTTCCTCTGCAAAGAAAGGTGTGAATTCCTCAGCTAGAGTGCCCCTAGGACTGTGTACAGCTCTTGGAACAGGGGTCATGGCATCCATTTCGAAACAAGCAGGGGGATCCCAATTCTCCAGAACCATGAAGAGGAGGCTCTCTGAGTAATTCTGGATGGATTCCTCCAGAGGAATATCCTCAACATATGCCATGGGAGGTGTTCCAGTTCTTCTGGACTTCCCGGGTTTCCTTCTCTTAGCTAGAGTCAGTTCTCTCTCAAATTTCTTCTTCCTTTTCCTTCGCGAGTCGATCGCATACCATGCTACGCCTCTACGAGGCCTCCCCCTTGCTCTTGGCATGATTAAAAATAGAACTATTGCAGGAATGCCCACTATGCGGTTGTCTCTATTCCTGCACCTCGAAGTTTCATCCTTCGGCTCTGCAACCTTGCGATTCATCCCAAAGCCTCCAGGGTTGTTGATAAGGGCGAGAATGATAACTATAGACATTAAGGATGTGGTCTTAATGCTCTGGTCGATCGTTCTCCTCGTGTGAGTGAGAGGCCTCGTCGTATGGTAGAGGCCGCCTGGGTTTGTTCCCATCATAAATGGCGAGGAGATGGGAGTTGGTGGCCACCATTAATGGCCCCACCTGGCATTGCTCCATGCGTTCTTCCCTCTCTATGTGGCACCCCATCCGGGGGTTGGAGATCCCTGTTGGTAAGAGCTTGAAACCACTCTGAGATGTCTGAATCTTCAAAGCTGTGTGCTTCCCAGTGTATCTGTTCTGTCTCCCTTAATACACCTTCATTTGCCAGGCAATCTACTACCCTGTTTGCCTCTCTCTTTATGTGAGAAGGGGTGATGCAAAGGTTGGCCCTTAGGAGGCCCTTGAATTCCTCTAGAAGCCCAAAGATTCATCATCTGGGTGAGATTTTCTGTGGGTTTTCCATGTGGAGGATTTTGGTGATTAGCTGAATGACAATTTGTGAGTCCCCCTCCAAGATGATCTTGCGGTTGTGTTGAGTGATTGCTACTTGGAGACCTTGCAGTAGATCAATTAAATCTATTGCATTATTTGTTGTCTCTCCCAGATATCCCACTGCTAGGACGAGGATTTCTCCTCTGGAGTTTTTGAGTATAGCTCCATAGCCAGCTGGTCCTGGGTTTCCTTTGGAAGCCCCATCAAAGTGATCTTTATGAAACCTGCAGGAGGAGGAGTCCAAGTGATTGGACTGTTGTTTTGGCATTTGGGTGCTCTGATCGCTAGCTTGTTGATCAAGTTGATTTGCTAGTTTTGGAGAATGCAGTGTTCTTCAGGGTTACATTTCAGGTCCTCTAGTTTCCAGGTTTTGCTTCTAACTGTTTCTTTGATAAGTGTGGCAATTTTCGCCCAAGTTAGTCCTGGTGTGGAGTCCTTGGAGTGGAAGATTATTTTGTTTCGTTCCTTCCATATTTTCCAGAGAATAAAGCCCAAGAGGAGTTGCCAAATATAGTTCAATAAAGGGTTTTTGTAAGTGATCGAGTCCCAGTTTTCAATCGTGCCTCTGATGCTACATCTGTTTTGATTGGATCTACGCATTATTTGAGCTCCCTGGTCCCATATTGACTGGTTGTAATGACACCCATTGAAAATATGTTCTTTGGTTTCCTCTTGCTGTTGGAATAAGACGCATATTGAGGGTCCAATGAAGCCTCTTCGTCTAAGGTTATCCCAGGTTAGAATTTTGTTATGTACGATCAACCATAGGAAGGTGGATATCTTGGGCTAGAGTACCTTGGGCCAGAGTGCCTTGTTCCAAATGTTTTCCTTTTCCTAATTTTGGTAGTTACCTTGTAGGTAGTAGGACTATTTGACTGAAAAAGTTTCCAGTTGTGGAGTGCCCCCATCTAAGGATATTCGGGCCTTCTTTGTTGGGGATTTTCCGATGGCTTGCGTAGTGTTGCCAAGCTTACAGATTTAAGTTCTCCAGAACCCTTAATTCCTGGCTAGAAGTTTTCCACTTTCGCCACTGCAGTCTTTGCTCTTCAGGTTTCTAGAGATCTTTCACCTTTAGGGGAATGTCTTGATTGAGAGCCTATTGGAGGGGCCTTAGTTCTTCCAGGTCATTTAGAGGTTTGAATTGCTGCCATGAGTCTTGCCAAAACATGGCACTTTCTCCATTTCATATCTCCCAAAAAGCGTGCTTTTGTACCAGGTCTTTGTTTTGCCAGGCTATGTTCCAAATGTTAGATCCCTGTATTCGGACATTGTGCCTGATCAGTTGGTCAGCCTGCATGGAGGGAGCATATTTTTTCTTCCAGATTTACGTCCGTAGGGCATCTGGTGTTTTCAGCCATCTCCACCACATTTTGGCTCCCATTATCTGATTGAGATTTCTTGGATCTTGGAGTCCTAGGCCTCCCATGCTTTTTGGTGCACAAATTTTATCCCAACCTACCAGTGCCCACTTCTTGTTGGGTTGAAGGCCTTTCTAGAGGAAGTTTCAGTGGAGGTTCCTTACAACTTTGATGATTTTCTTGGGAGATGCTAGGGCCATGAAGAGGTAAGTGGGAAGGGTTTGTAGGACCGATTTAAGAAAAACCATCCTGGCTGCAATATTTAGCGTTCTGAAGATCCAGTTGTTCAGCCTGTTCGATATGGAGAGGAGGAGGTTGTCCTAGGAGATGGACTTTGCTGGTGCTCTTGTTAGAGGAATTCCTAGGTAATTGGATGGAAGGGAGCTCTTGGGTATTCCCAGGAGTTTGGAGATGTGAAGTTGGACCGCAGCCAGAGTATTGAAGAAGAAGAGCTTGGATTTGTCTAGGTTAAGCACCATGCCAGAAGCTTCTGTGAAATCAGAGAGGATGGAGTTGAGATTGTTGGCTTCTCTTGCAGTTGGGGAATTCATGAGTAGGGTTTCATCAACAAATTGACTGTGTGAAGGATCCAGTTGGATGTTTTGCAGGGGAAAGCCTTTGAGAGAGCCTTCTAGGACCGCTGATTTAATGTAGCGTCCCAGGCCTTCCGCCATGAGTACAAATAAAAAGGGAGATAAGGGGTCCCCTTGTCTGATACCTCTAGAGGGTGAGAAGGGTCAGGAAGGGACTCCATTGAAAAGGATGGAAAAGAAGGCCAAGGAGGTGAGGCTGAAAATCCAGTTTACCCAATTCTAATCAAAACCAAAACAATTTAAGGTGGCTCGAAGGTAATGCCAGTTGGCTCTATCAAAAGCTTTTGAGAGATCAAGTTTTATTAGCATACCTGGAGTTTTTGTCGACTTTAGAGAGTGGATGAGCTCATGAGATAATATAACAATGTCCATGATTTTTATTCCATCTACATACCCTGCTTGTTCCCTGGAGATGACGTAGGGAAAAATTGGCTTGAGGCGATTCGCAATCACATTTGTAATGATTTTGTAAATTACATTACATAATGCAATGGGCCTGAACTGTTTGGGATTTGTGACCCATTCCTCTTTTGGTATTAGAGTGAGGAAGGTTGCATTGAGGGCCGAGAGAACTTGGCCTGATGTCCGTGATTCCTCTACTACCTCCCATACCTCCTTCCGTACTATATCCCAACAGTGATGGAAGAAGTCAATAGTGAATCCATTTGGGCCTAGAGATTTTCCTGGGGGCATAGATTTTGCTTCTTGGTCCACTTCCTCTTGAGTGATATGTCTCATTAGAGTGGTGTTCTATTCAGGGGTCACCAGTGAGGGTATGTGGTTGGTCACTCATCTGATGGCTTCGTCTCTATCCTCCCTGGTTTTTGTTAGGAGATCATGGTAGTACCTGTTGAGCTCTTCTTATATTTGGGTATGTTCTCTGATTGGATTTCCCTATCCATCCTCCAGATGGGTTATTCTATTGATGTGTCAGCGGTGTACCATGGTTTTGTGGAAGAATTTTGTGTTCTTTTCCCCCTCTTTGAGCCATTGTACACTGGACTTCTGCCTCCATAAAATTTCCTCTTGCTTTCTTCTTTCTTCTAGTCACGCTTGTAGCTTCTCTTCCTCTTCCATAAGTTCAACAGTTCAAGTCCCTGAAATGAAAGTTCTTTGTATCGCCATCAAATTGTTTTCTATTTCTTGCATGCTTTGGAATATGTTTCTGAAGGTGTTTTTATTCCAGTGCTTTAGCAATTGCTTGAAGTTTTTGAGCCTTTGCTGGAATCTATACATGCTAGTACCATGATCTATTTCTGCTTGAGTCCACCAAGTTTTTGCAAGCTGTTGGAAGTCTGGGTGTGTGAGCCAAAATTTCTCAAACCTAAATGGTTTATATTTAGGTGTTGCCTCCATTTCTATATGGAGGGGTATTGGCCAGTGGTCTGATCCAACTTTGGGGAGAATAAGACTTTCCATGCAAAGGTCCTTTTCAATCAGTTCCTCAGCCACAAGAAAACAGTCCAGTCGACAGGCTACATGTTGGTTTCTTGATCTGCGGTTGGACCAAGTGAAAGTACCATTGTTGTTCTCTAAGTCTACTAACTTTAGATGATCAATAAGGGTTTTTAACTTACCACTGTCTTGTTCTAGCTTTCTACTCCCGCTGGTTTTTTCCTCCAATGTCAAGATCATGTTGAAGTCACCTCCTATGATCCATTTAGGTGTGGTTGCCAATGATTTGATAAGGGCTAGCCGTTCCATAAATTTATCTTTTTCCTGTTGACTTTGGGGTCCATAAACATTGGTGATGGTCCCCTCCTTATTCGAGCCCGTGACTTCAAAGTGGGTTGTTATGGTGCCTATTGTGGAAAAAGGTCTGCTGAGAGTAATGTTTCTCGGGTTCCAAAGTATGGCTAGACCCCCTGAAGCCCCTGAGGAGTCTGTTTGAACAAATTTGCATCCTTTCCAGATGCGTTGGAAGATGGTTTCAACTTCTGTCCCTACACATTTCATTTCTTGTAACATTAGAATATCTGGGTTTTCTTCCTTGATGCAGTCTCGGAGGATCCTCTGTTTGGATCTGCCATTGATTCCTCTAATGTTCCAAGTGAAGATCTTCATCATTATGAGGGTGGGTTTGGGTGGAGGTATCCCTTCGAGAGCTTGTGAATCTGACCTGAGTTAATCATGAGATTGCTTGCTTCCTTGATTAGTTGATGTACTAGTTTGTGTCCCCTTCTTTTGTTCTCTCATGGTATCTTTTTTGAGCCTGAGCCTGATTCTGTGGCTATGCCTAAGCGTGCCATGGATCCCGCTGTTGAGTCGAGAAAGACCTTGTGTACCTTTCAGAGTTTCCCTTTAGGGAGGGCTTGCAGATCCTTTTGATTGAGGGCTTCCTCAAGTTTCTCAAGGTCAATACCTACTAAATCTCGAGCATCCATCTGCATTAAGATGTCGTCGTCTCCATATCCTTTCTCTTCTAGGTAGATTTCCTTATTTGGGCTAGAGGAGGAAAGGGTTTGGTTCTGTTCTTTTCCCTGTTGCGACCCTTTGTGTGGATCTTGGATTTCTTCTTCTTCCGGTACCTGGTTCAGTATCTCGTAGGCATTTTTGGTCGAGATCTTAGGCTTGGGGTCGGTTATCTACCTTCTAGGAGGATTTTTATTTTTGGTCGGGACAGTGGTGAAGCCATCTTTCTGTGTGGTATCGCTGGCTTTGGAAGCTTTCTTATTCAGGGGGCAGTCTCTGAACAGGTGGCCATGTTCATGACATTTTCTGCAATGGAAAGGGATATGTTCGTAGTCTAGAGTTTGTATCCAGTCTTCATCCTGATACTCCAACATTATTTCCCCTGTCTATAAAAATAGTGTTAGAGTTAACCTTTTACTTCTATTCAATTTATTCTATCATTCATTTCTTTTAATTGTTGTAATTCCAGGTTCATAACCTTTCCTAAGGGGGTAAATCCCCTCCTTAGTCAGGTATTGTCTATAAAAATAGTGTTAGAATTAAAATTTTACTTCTGTTTATTGTATTCTATTGTTCGTTACTTTCAATTGTTGTAATTCGAGGTTCATAATTTTATTCACATGCCATAAACGTTCTCTGGTTTGCTATCTTTCTAGAATCAAAGTATAGTTCTTGGATTTTAGAATTACCTTCCATTCCACTATAATTTTCATCTACATAACAGTGTTATGATTTATGAGTGGTTTGGTTTTCTAAAGTCTTAACCTGCAATTCAGATTTTCGTAACATCACAACTATTCTATGCTTTCCATTTCTACAACTCATGTCTCTTTAGTTTGGATCGTAGCTGAATCTGTTTGCTGCGATTCGCGTTGCTGTAAATCGGTTGTTAGATTTATTTTTGTGCCGCGGCTCCGTTGCTGCAACTCATATTGTTGCAACTCTGCTTGCAACTGTACTTAGTGTGTTTATTGTATGATTTTCTTTAGGTTTAGTCTTTGTGACTTTGGATTAAAACCATTGGAATAATATTGAATGAACATACACTTAATTGTTGCAAAAACAAAATACCTTTATTATACTCGAGAGCAAGTCACCAATAGAACATAAGCACAAGTTTCGTTTTCGCAAGTGTGATTTCAATTTCTGCAAGTGTGATTTTAATTCCTGCAACTGTAATTTAAATTTCTACAAGTGTGATTTCAATTTCCGCAAGTGTGATTTTAATTTTCGTAAGTGTGATTTCAATTCATGCAAGTGTGATTTCAATTTGTACAAGTGTGATTTCAATTTCCGCAAGTGTGATTTCAATTCTTGCAAGTGTGCTTTAATTTCTCTAGAGCAACTTAGGACTTAGCATAGGTTGGTGAATTAATTATGTATTATGAGTCTTTGAATTATGACATTAACGTGCTACAATGCCATAGTAAAAAACACACTCTTCTTACATAGATTGTGCACGACAGTTCACAAGTTCCATACAAGCCCCATATTGATAATTAAATGTACAAATATTCATTTTCTTACTAAACTAATTATGAAGTAATTGAAAGGTATGTCATTTTTGGTACCGTTGCCTGGGAATTGTCAAAAGAAAGTAGTGTTGTTTAAATTGTGTAGATTTGTTTTTCATTTCACTATAATAGGTTCTATGATTTCCTTCCAGTAATTTGTAGGATGATTTTCTAAGTCTTTTCTATGCCCAAATATTGAGATCAGTAGGGTCGATTTATTATCTCTTCCAAAACCACCAAAAAATCTAACAGTGCAGGTCAATCACAAAATGGGAAGGAGCATCATCAGCCGAATTACTTATCACCCACATCAAGTTCCCTTGCCAAAAAGAAACTTGAAGCATATCCTCAGGTATCAAATATTGTGCAAGGATCTATGTACACCGATATCCCATTCTCAAAGGAGAAAATCAACAAGCAATATCATTCCAAAGAGTTCCTTTTTCCCGAGGCACCTGTCGAAGTAGAGGACAATCCTCAGAAAGAAATGACACATGGAATTGTCAAAGAGGAACCCACAACCTTTGGATTCCCAATCAAAGAAACTGATTAGGAGACCAAGATGAAGAACATCCCTCATTCCGCCTTTACAAAATTTCATGGGATATTTAAAGAAGATACTGATAGATTCCTCTTTGAGTTTGATGTACTTTGTAGAAGCTACAACTATGTGACAAATGCCCAAAAATTGAAGCTCTTTCCTACCACACTTAAGGGAATTGTGTTACGATGGTTCATGGGCCTAAAAAATGATATCATCTTCTCATGGGACCATATAGCAAAGAAATTTCTGTACAAATACCAAGATTACTACAAAGACAAAGAAAGAAGGGAAGAAGTCTTAAAAATGATGCAACATGAAGATGAGGGCTTGGAAGACTATGTTGATCATTTCACTTACAACCTACAAAAGGAAAAGAAAGGAGACTTGGATCCTGAAACACAATGTGTATTATTTATAAGAGGAATTCGAGATGATTTTATAGAACTCCTCAACCTTATGGGTGGGGGAAACATCTCTCAGCTAGAATACAACATTCTCTTTGAAATTTTCCATAATTAATCTAGAGGGACATCTAAAACAAGCAAGGAACCAAGAGATATGTTGGAAAAAACAACAAATACTACTGGAAGTAGAGTATCGAGGGTAGAAATCAGGAGCATGTTAGAATATTTTAAAATAGATATACTTGGTTCCTTGATCTCCCAACTAGATACACTGTAGACGAAGAAGAAGAAGGAGGAAATAGAAAGAGCATTGAATATGTTTTACCCGAAGTGTAGAAAAAAGCATCCAAAGAGAGAATGTCTGATGGATCAGATTTATGTTTGTGGGATATGAAACGAATACCATGCTACACATAATTTTCCATCCTTTATTGGATTAAAGTCTATCTATCTAAAAGCCGAGGATGTGAAACAATTATGCTACGTCTCTCAAAAGTGACCCTGACAACCTAAAACTCAAGTTATGATCCAAGATCAATCACAATATTTCAATTCATATTGGACTAACTCTTCAATGAAATATGCTTCTCAACCATGGGGAATTCCAAATCAACAATGGGCAGTGCCTCCTCCCAATCAGTTATGGAAACAAGGTTGGAGAAATCCCACCATGGGAGGACCCCAACAACTTATGACACAACCACCAATGCAACTTCTTCCCCCACCTCATATGTAGGAATATAAATCCACCCCTTCTCAACCGAAAATATGTGCACAACCCATACTTAACCCAAATAAAGAGAGACCATCCCAACCAACACAAGCTATTGGAATTGCAACCTACCGACCTACCCGACTTACTCCATGTCTTTCCTAGACTATAGAGATATTCACCTTAGATCTAGGAAGACTCTAACCAAGGACCAAAATTGCATTAGCATTGAATATCTAAATGAGGAGGTCCCAAGTGAAGAATCAGAACAAAAAAAATATCAGGAACCTTTAAATATCTAAAGTTCCCACCCTACACTTTGGGACCCACCTTATCCTGAAAGGATAAATCAAGACAAACCTTCTATCCAACTTGAGTTTAATTTCTTAGGAGAACTCAAGAATGTGTGTGTCAAAATACCATAATTTCATGCCATTAAGGACATACCTATATATTCAAAAGTGGTGTTGTAACAGATATTGAAAATTTCCGAAATTACTTAGGCACTTTCGCCCAAATTTAACAACAGTATCCAACAAAGCTTATAACATTCAATGTCGAAATAGGTGTTGAGATAGTCGCTCTGTCAATTCGAGGTTTAGCTGCCCAAGATTCTCCTCTCCAGAATAGCAGGGATGTGACTATCCACAATGTCTGCGATACCTCCATGCAACAACGAACCTCCACTCTCTGATACAACTTGGAAACATGAAGAACCGGTTGCAAGAAGGTGACGTCACACTTGAAAGTGAGTTGATAGCTGCTTCTATTGGCTTCCCAAGATTGAAAAGTTTGCAGAGAAGTTTGTTGTTTTGTTCGTGGAAATCTACACAGAGAAAACCCCATACTCCTGGTGCAGGGGGTTTGCCTCGTATTCTACTAACTTTTGCAATACAATTCAAAATACAAGTTTATTTCTTATAGTGTGTCGTTTAAAATGAACTTTTGGAGCATGCGGGAGAGGTTTTAAAGGTCCTTTCCTTCACTGTGTACACTGCACTGGATGCTTCTAACAAGAAACGAATTTTTTCAGCCACTACATGCATATAAAGAAAGACTTGGGCCAGAATGCACATCAAGTGTTGGTGATACAGAAAATCCAATTTGTCTTAAAAATGAGCGTTCGAATTCCCTTACAACAATGATTACTGCAGGTTGTTCCTTTAGAGATATTGCTCAGATTTTCTTTCAGGGAATAGAAAGTATTTCATCAGATACTAGCTTAAAATCTGCTGATCATATGGTTCATCAGAAGGCAACGGATAAATATGAGCAAAATATGACAGCTCTTAGAGGTCTCCAATGATTTAGCAATTCAAATCAACAAGCTTAGTACTAGACGTTTATGCAATCTATTGTCATCACTTGCTTGTATCTCTTATGAGAATGATGAAGTAAATGCCTTTGAGCCAGTACGACGAGATTTTGTAAAGGAGTATTTCACGAAGAGGACTTACAAAGTTTACACCGCTCTATTTCGGAAATTCGGCCGATGTAGAGTCGGATTGACTACTTCTCTTTTCCTGAAACCCGAAATCAGGGTTCCAGCTCACACAAAAACGCAAAGGGATTGTCTTATGTGTGATACGATTGACTGGCAAAGCTCCAGAACTCGTTCTGTATTCGAAATTTTAACCGGCAGACGAATGCGCTTCACATCTCTTATTTCGAAAACCGGAAAGCCGAGACTTCGGTCCAATGCACATGAGTCACTAAAGCCAAGCGCAAGTGCATAGCCGTTTCACTCAACGGACCTCGCTGATGAGCTATGTAACCATTTTAAAGATTCACGCAGGAGAATTTTGGGCTTTGAACAAATATAACATACAACTTTAATATAAGATTTTCCTTATCGGGTATTCACCAGATTCGCAGGTGTCAGAAAAGAGAGAAGAACTTGCAGGAGCAACCCCCAAAGGGGATGTCAAAGGTGTGCGGCTAGAGTTCTCGGATACCATTCAACATGAGGAAGCTATAGCTAAATCTTAAGAATGGTGGGTTTGCACCTGGCATTTGCAATTTACACGCGAATTTGAGGAAAAGGAGGTCAGTTTCGATACCTGCACACAACAACAACACCACGCACACACAAAGTCCGTTAACCCAACGTCCCAACGCCCATTCAAATCAAGAAGAGATAGATGGTACTCACCTTCTGATTGATGGCCGAACTTGCTTGCTACAGAATGACCATGATCCATCTAAATTAGTTGCTGAGACACCATGCAAGCTGCTTCGGTTCCTAGTTCCAGATGGGACACACGTGGACACTGATGCACCATATGCAGAAGTGGAAGTGATGAAAATGTGTATGCCTTTACTCTCACCCGCTACTGGTACAATCCACTTCAAGATGACTGAGGGCCAGGCAATGCAGGCTAGCGGACTCATAGCAGGGCTTGACTTGGACGATCCATCCGCTGTTAGGAAAGAAGAACCATTTCATGGAAGCTTTCCTCTTATGGTCCTCCCACTGCAGTAGCTGGAAAAGTTCATCAACGATGTGCGGCCAGTACAAATACTGCACGTATGGTCCTCGCAGGTTATGAACATGATATCAATGAAGTTGTGCATTGCTATATTGTCTAGATGATCCTCAACTCCCTTCACTACAGTGGCAAGAGTGCATGGCTGTCCTTGCAACTCGATTACCGAAAGATATCAGATCTAAGCTAGATGCTAAATATAAGGTGTATGAAACATCTTTTGTAACTTCTCCAAGAAATGTAGACTTTCCAGCAAAAGCTTTACGGGCAACATTTGAGGCATTCCTTTCATCTTGTCTTGACAAAGAGAGGGCTTCACAAGAAAGACTTGTTGAACCTCTTCTCAATCTTGCAAAGTCTTATGAGGGAGGCCAGGAAAGTCATGCTTGTATCATTGTTCAATCACTCTTTGAGGAATATCTACATGTTGAAGAGATTTTCAGTCAAAACGCACAGGCTGATGTGATTGAAGGTCTTAGACTTCAACATAAAAAGCATCTTCTTAAGGTGGTAGACATGGTGCTTTCTCATCAGGGAATCAAGAGGAAAAACAAATTGATTCTACGACTAATGGAATCTCTTGTCTACCCCAATCCTGTTGCCTACAGAGAGAAGTTGATTTATGTTTCTGTTCTTGGCCATATAAACTACTCAGAGTTGGCACTGAAAGAAGGCCAATTACTAGAGCAAACCAAATTGAGTGAACTTCGTACCAACATTGCTCGGAGTCTTTCAGAGCTAGAGATGTTTACCGAGGAAGGAGAGCCAACTTATACACCCCTAAGAAAAAGTGCTATTAATAAGAGGATGGAGGATCTCGTAAACGCACCGTTAGCTGTTGAAGATGCACTTGTCTCTTTGTTTGACCACAGTGATCATACACTTCAAAGGCATGTTGTTGAAACATATGTGCGAAGACTTTAGCAGCCCTATCTTGTCAAGGGAAGTGTTAGAATGCAGTGGCACCGCTCTGGCCTTATTGCATTATGGCGTTTCTCAGAAGAAATCACTACAAGCAGTAGCTTACCACTTATTCTATATGATAATATAAAGGAATCATCCATACGCCACTTGTCAAAGCTATTAGTAATGGTTTAAAGGAGCTGGCAGAGCATCTGGCGGTTGCAGAATTCCAAGAAGGCCAACCGTTTCATATTTCTTGAAACAAAAAGAAATTTATTTTAGATTAATTCTTGTAAACACTGAGCTATGTAACGGATTTAGAGATGCGATTAGTTAAATAATCGTTGGGAGGAGGTTGACAAAAAGGGGGGAGCTGGGGGAAAAACCTCTTTCGAAGAGGGGCTCCTTTGTAAGCCGAATTATTTTGTAAACCCGGAATTGAGTAATATAGACAACGTTTTCACTTGATATTGTGAGATTCATCACGGTCGATTCTTTCAGAATGTTCTCCCTGTTGTCATTATCATTTTGTTTATCTCTTCCTCTTTCGGCTGTGTTAAAATTTGTTTGGAATTCATTTTATATGCTCCTTACACATAGTTGATATATATGTGTTGCGTTTCTATGGTAACTGGTCAGAATTCACACAAGATAAGTGCTCTGCATTTAGTTATCAGCCTCCTGTCTTTTTCCTCTAAAGTTGTAGTGAAAATTCATCCTTGATAGATGCTTTCATTGCGATGGCCTTTCCTTTTCTTTTTCTGCTACCACATCATGATTATCAATCGATGAAAGATAGACTTACTTTGCCTCACTTTCCACAAGTTATATGATCACTGCTATTATCTCCTTTCTTCGGTTTTCACTTGAATCCATGCCCAATGGACTGTTTCCCTGGTCCAACCCCCAAACTTTAAAAAATCCAAAACTATCATTTACCCATAAATCTGCCCACCATTTTATGCTTACTGAATATCATATTGTGACATTATCAGAGAGATCCCTCTCGGGTTGGGAGGGGCAGCTTCCAATCCAAAGTGGTTCGAGGTTGCCTTGGGATTGATTTGCATGCAACCCAAATTCAGTTCCGAGTGTCAACATTTTGGCGCCGTTGCCGGGGACTCGAAGTTGATATCTATCCCTGGGAGAACGACTTTTTCATAGTCCTAAGGCTTGGTTGAGCAGCCGGTCATAGGCAAATGGTGGTTGCACATGCTCTAGCGACTCCATTAAAAGTTTTCGATGGTGATTTCACTGGCAGGAGAACTCAGAATTACAGCTTTCACGTTAGGTCGCCCGATGGATGAAGGCACCTGGTCTACTATTCTTGGCACTTTACAGGACAGTACCATCCCTAGATGGAGCCTATGTTGTAACAGATATTGAAAATTTCCGAAATTACTTAGGCACTTTCGCCCAAATTTAACAACAGTATCCAACAAAGCTTATAACATTCAATGTCAGAATAGGTGTCGAGATAGTCGCTCTGTCAATTTGAGGTTTAGCTGCCCAAGATTCTCCTCTCCAGAATAGTAGGGATGTGACTATCCACAATGTTTGCGATACCTCCATGCAACAACGAACCTCCACTCTCTGATACAACTTGGAAATATGAAGAACCGGTTGCAAGAAGGTGACCTCACACTTGAAAGTGAGTTGATAGCTGCTTCTATTGGCTTCCCAAGATTGAAAAGTTTGCAGAGACGTTTGTTGTTTTGTCCGTGGAAATATACAAAGAGAAAACCCCATACTCCTGGTGCAGGGGGTTGCATCATATTCTACTAACTTTTGCAATACAATTCAAAATACAAGTTTATTTCTTATAGTGTGCCGTTTAAAATGAACTATTGGAGCATGCGGGAGAGGTTTTAAAGGTCCTTTCCTTCACTATGTACACTGCACTGGATGCTTCTAACAAGCAATGGCTTGGTTTCTTATATAAAATTTTGTCAGCCACTACATGCATATAAAGAAAGACTTGGGCCAGAATGCACATCAAGTGTTGGTGATACAGAAAATCCAATTTGTCTTAAAAATGAGTGTTCAAATTCCCTTACAACAATGATTACTGCAGGTTGTTCCTTTAGAGATATTGCTCAGATTTGCTTTCAGGGAATAGAAAGTATTGCGTCAGATACCAGATTAAAATCTGCTGATCATATGGTTCATCATAAGGCAATGGATAAATATGAGGAAAATATGACAGCTCTTAGAGGTCTCCAATGATTTAGCAATTCAAATCAACAAGCTTAGTACCAGACGTTTATGCAATCTATTGTCATCACTTGCTTGTATCTCTTATGAGGATGATGAAGTAAATGCCTTTGAGCCAGCATGACGAGATTTTGTAAAGGAGTATTTCACGAAGAGGACTTACAAAGTTTACGCCGCTCTATTTCGGAAATTAGGCCGACGTAGAGTCGGATTGACTACTTTTCTTTTCCCGAAACTCGAAATCAGGGTTCCATCTCACACACAAACGCAAAGGGATTGTCTTATGTGTAATACGATTGACTGACAAAGCTCCAGAAGTCGTTCTTTATTCAGAATTTTAACCGGCAGACGAATGCGCTTCGCATCTCTTATTCCGAAAACCCGAAAGCCGAGACTTCGGTCCAATGCACATGAGTCACTAAATCCAAGCGCAAGCGCACAGCCGTTTCACTCAACGGACCTCGCTAATGAGCTGTGTAACCATTTTAAAGACTCACGCAGGAGAATTTTGGGCTTTGAACAAATATAACATACAGCTTTAATATAAGATTTTCCTTATCGGGTATTCACCAGATTCGCAGGTGTCAGAAAAGAGAGAAGAACTTGCGGGAGCAGCCCCCAAAGGGGATGTCAAAGGTGTGCGGCTAGAGTTCTCGGATACCATTCAACACGAGGAAGCTATAGCTAAATCTTAAGAATGGTGGGCTTGCACCTGGTGTTTGCAATTTACACCCGAATTTGAGGAAAAGGAGGTCAGTTTCAATACCTGCACACAACAACAACACCACGCACACACAAAGTCCGTCAACCCAACGTCCCAACGCCCATTCAAATCAAGAAGAGGCAGCTGGTACTCACCTTCTGATTGATGGACGAACTTTCTTGCTACAGAATGACTATGATCCATCTAAATTAGTTGTTGAGACACCATGCAAGCTGCTTCGGTTCCTAGTTCCAGATGGGACACACGTGGACACTGATGCACCATATGCAGAAGTGGAAGTGATGAAAATGTGTATGCCTTTACTCTCACCTGCTGCTGGTACAATCCACTTCAAGATGACTGAGGACCAGGCAATGCAGGCTGGCGATCTCATAGCAGGGCTTGACTTAGACGATCCATCTGCTATTAGGAAAGAAGAACCGTTTCATGGAAGCTTTCCTCTTCTTGGTCCTCCCACTGCAGTAGTTGAAAAAGTTCATCAACGATGTGAGGCCAGTACAAATGTTGCACGTATGGTCCTCACAGGTTATGAACATGATATCAATGAAGTTGTGCATTGCTATATTTTCTAGATGATCCTCAACTCCCTTCACTACAGTGGCAAGAGTGCATGGCTGTCCTTGCAACTCGATTACCGAAAGATCTCATATCTAAGCTGGATGCTAAATATAAGGTGTATGAAACATCTTTTGTAACTTCTCCAAGAAATGTAGACTTTCCAGCAAAAGCTTTACGTGCAACATTTGAGGCATTCCTTTCATCTTGTCCCGACAAAGAGAGGGCTTCACAAGAAAGACTTGTTGAACCTCTTCTCAGTCTTGCAAAGTCTTATGAGGGAGGCCGGGAAAGTCATGCTCGTATCATTGTTCAATCACTCTTTGAGGAATATCTACATGTTGAAGAGATTTTCAGTCAAAATGCATAGGCTGATGTGATTGAAGGTCTTAGACTTTAGCATAAAAAACATCTTCTTAAGGTGGTAGACATGGTGCTTTCTCATCAGGGAATCAAGAGGAAAAACAAACTGATTCTAAGACTAATGGAATCTCTTGTCTACCCCAATCCTGCTGCCTACAGAGAGCAGTTGATTCGTGTTTCTGTTCTTGGCCATATAAACTACTCAGAGTTGGCACTAAAATCAGGCCAATTACTAGAGAAAACCAAATTGAGTGAACTTCGTACCAACATTGCTCAGAGTCTTTCAAAGCTGGAGATGTTTACCGAGGAAGGAAAGCCAACTTATACACCCCGAATAAAAAGTGCTATTGATAAGAGGATGGAGGATCTGGTAAACGCATCGTTAGCTGTTGAAGATGCACTTGTCTCTTTGTTTGACCACAGTGATCATACACTTCAAAGGCGTGTTGTTGAAACATATGTGTGAAGACTTTAGCAGCCCTATCTTGTCAAGGGAAGTGTTAGAATGCAGTGGCACTGCTCTGGCCTTATTGCATTATGGCGTTTCTCAGAAGAAAGCACTGCAAGCAGTAGCTTACCAACTATTCTATCTGATAATACAAAGGAATCATCCATACGCCACTTGTCAAAGCTATTAGTAATGGTTTAAAGGAGCTCGCAGAGCATCTGGCAGTTGCAGAATTCCAAGAAGGCCAACCGTTTCATATTTCTCGAAACAAAAAGAAATTTCTTTTAGATTAATTCTTGTAAACACTGAGCTATGTAACGGATTTAGAGATGCGATTAGTTAAATAATCGTTGGGAGGAGGCTGACAAAAAGGGGGGAGCTGGGGGAAAAACCTCTTTCGAAGAGGGGCTCCTTTGTAAGCCGAATTATTTTGTAAACCCGGAATCGAGTAATACAGATGACGTTTTCACTTGATATTGTGAGATTCATCACGGTTGATTCTTTCAGTATGTTCTCCCTGTTGTCATTATCATATTGTTTATCTCTTCCTCTTTCAACTGTGTTAAAATTTGTTTGGAATTCATTTTATATGCTCCTTACACACGACTGATATATATGTCTTGCGTTGCTATGGTAACTGGTCAGAATTCACTCAAGATAAGTGCTCTGCATTTAGTTATCAGCCTCTTGTATTTTTCCTCTAAAGTTGTAGTGAAAATTCATCCTTGATATATGCTTTCACTGCGATGGCCTTTCCTTTTCTTTTTCTGTGACCACATCATGATTATCAATCGCTGAAAGATCGACTTACTTTGCCTCACTTTCCGCAAGTTATATGATCACTGCTATTATCTCCTTTCTTCGGTTTTCACTTGACTCCATGCCCAATGGATTGTTTCCCTGGTCCAACCCCCAAACTTTAAAAAATCCAAAACTATCATTTACCCATAAATCTGCCCACCATTTTATGCTTACTGAAGATCATATTGTGACATTATCATAGAGATCCCTCTCGGGTTGGGAGGGGAGGCTTCCAATCCAAAGTGGTTCGAGGTTTCCTCGGGATTGATTTGCATGCAACCCAAATTCAGTTCCGAGTGTCAACAAGTGGTACAATAACTTTTTTTGTAGAAATCCAATAGGAAACAAAAGGATCCCCAAACTGTTCATGTCATGGGAAAACTATCAGACCAAATTATGGGGTGAGTCCTCGCGACTAAATAATTTGACCCTGATAATCTAGTCGCTAATGTAAAAATCAATAATACACTTATAAGTAACACGTTAATTGACTTAGGGGCCACCATCAATGTTATAAAATGTGAAACCATGCAAGCCTTAAGACTTATAGGCCTCAGGGGAACACTCGCGGTACTTCAACTCGGTGATAGATCCACAATGAAACCAGTGTTAAATTATGAGCTTGATTTCTTATGCAGATTTATTCTTTTATTTTCTTCAATACTTTGATTCCATCTTAATACACTTCAACAATTCCAAATCATAATCGAATATCAATAACTATGTAGATAAGTAAACATGCACATCAACAACACATATACCCTGGGGAAACCCTGTATAGGGAGAAAAACCCTAGCAAACAAAATTCCTTTATTGCATTAATAATGTAATATCTTTTACAAATATCCACCATATTTGTTCTTCTCTCAAAGAGCTTGCCAAGATGACTCTAACCTGACAAAGACTTACAAGACCTTGCTGAAATACACCTCTGATATGCTGCCTCTTTATCACTGATGTGCTCCTCTATTACTTCACCTTCAACCTGCATATGAAAACTGTGTTTCAAAACTGTGTTACAGAACTGTGTTTAAGAGAGGATTCAACCTCTTCTTATATAGGCTGAAGAGGGGTAGAGGAGAGGCTCGAAATAGTAACCTGATTGCATGCTTTAGTCATAACTTAGCTTCATACTTTAGTTTGAACTTAGAACTAGACTTGACATTGGTTACAACTCAACATTACACTTTAGTTCGAACTTAGAACTAGACTTGAGACTTTAGTTGCAACTCAACATTACACTTTAGTTCTAAAATAGAACTAGACTCAAGACTTTAGTTGCAACTCAACATTACACTTTAGTTCTAAAATAGAACTAGACTCAAGACTTTAGTTGCAACTCAACATTACACTTTAGTTCTAAAATAGAACTAGACTCAAGACTCTAGGTAAAACTCTTGACAAGGCAATTCAAAATTCTCTTCATTGTGGATAATGCTTACACGTGCCAACGCACTAGATCAATACATTTACATCATTTGCAATATTAGGAATATCGTTTGTTTCTAGCTCATAGGAATTTTATATTCAACCTAACTTTTGCTAGATGCCTTGACTTTTTCTCATGGCTCACAAGGTTTGACTAGGCTCACAGAGGTTGTATGTTCCCCCCGAATTTTGCACTAGTCTGTCTATGCTCTCAGAGGTTGTACGTTCCCCCTGACTTTTTCACTAGACTGTCTATTCTCACAGAGGTTGTATGTCCCCCCGGACTTTTGCATTAGACTCACATAGCATCTCGTTCTTCCTGACTTTTGGTTTGAATCACAGAGGTTGTACGTTCCCCCTTGCTTTTGTCAATACCTCACAAGACTAGTTGATTCTCCAAATCTCCCTGGCTAGCCTCAGGGTGGCCCATATGGCCTCTCATTGGAGAATGATTATCGATGCTACCAAATTTAACACTCCTTCTCAGCGAGGGAATCATTCTCAGCCACACCAAGCTTGCCTCTCAGCTGTACAAACTGTCTCGAGGTCAGAGGCTTGGTCAGGATATCAACTACCTTCTCGCTCATGGCTATGTACTGTAACTTTATAGTTTTTCTTTGGGCCAAGTCTCGAATGTAGTTGTACCTCATGTCAATATGTTTTGACCTGTCATGAAATAAAGAGTTCTCTGTCAATTTTATGCAACTTTGATTATCACATTGAACCACTGTGGTCTTGATCTTATCACCAGACAACCCAGAAACCAATTTTCTGAGCCATACTGCTTCCTTTCTAGCATCACTTGTTGCAATGTACTCAACCTCTGCTGTACTCTATGCAATGGATCCCTACTTTCGGCTTGAGCAAGAGATCATATCGGATCCTAAACTGAAGTAGTATCTAGAAGTACTCTCCTGATCCATTGGGCTTCCTGCCCATTTAACATCTGGATGCCCATGCAGAAATAAACCACCATTGGATGTATATCTTAGACCATAAGTAATGATCCCTCTGAGATATATCAAGATGTGCTTTTCTACCACCTAGTGTCTTTGTCTTAGTTCAGTCATGAACTAACTCATTGCAATCACTACATAGCATATATCTGGCCTAGTGTGGATCATGTACATCAATGATCCAATCAACTGCCTATACATGGTGGGATCCACCAAATACGAACCTGTATCAGAATCATGCAGCTTCCTCAGGTTGGTAACCATCGGAGTAGACATGGATTTGAAATCCATCATACCAAACCTATTTAGTACATCCACTGTGTATTTTCCTTGTGCCAGAAATATCTGTCCCTGTCTTTTCCACACTTCTAGCCCTAGGAAGTAATGCATCAAGCCTAAGTCTTTCATCTTGAATTCTGAGGTTAGCTCCCTCTTACACCAGGCTATTAGCCCTTCATATCCTTTTAGAAAGAGATCATCAACATATAGGATTAGTATAATAGGTTGGTTATCTCTTACCTTGAAGTACATATTTTCATCAACATCACTTTTCTGAAAGCCCAGTCTTTTAAGAAAGCTATCAATCCTGTCATACCAAACTCTGGGAGCCTGCTTAAGACCATACAAGGCCTTCCTTAGATTTCATAAATGAGTGCCTTTGTTATGCAGTATAAAACCATTTGGTTGTTCCACAAATACCTCTTGTTCAATCTTTCCATTCAAGAATGTTGTTTTTACATCCATCTGATGTAGCTTCCAACCAAGTACGAAAGCTAAAGAAATAATAACTCGAATGGAGGTATACATGGCTACAGGGGAAAAAGTCTCTTCGTAGTTGATTCCTTATTTCTGAGTGAAGCCTCTAGCTACAAATATTTCTTTGAACTTTTCCACACTTCCATCAGCTGCATGTTTGATCTTATAGATCCATTTGGAAGAAACCACTGATTTGTATTTTGGCCTTGGCACAATGTCCCAAACATTGTTCTTTATAATAGACTTGTATTCCTCAAGCATGACATTCTTCCATAATTGTAATTTATCTTCTTCTTCAAATGAATAAGGTTCAACATCACTAATGCTACTCATCAGTGCAACATAGCCTCCAAACCTATGAGGCCTCTTCATTTCCCTGAAAGTTCCTTTGGGAGCAATTATCCTTTCTACTTCCTACACTATTTATTTAAGCCACCCTGGCTTCCTTTTGGCTGGAGGTTATTCAAGAGTTATTTATAAAACTTCAGTGGGTTCTAGGGGCTCATTACTTGGCCCTTCACAAGGTTCCTCCCTCTGATCATCCGACTCTTCATTTTCAGAAGAGGGTGAGGCTGGCTGAACTTCTTCTGAATCCTGTTGAAGCTATTTGGATTTATTAAATGCGGCTTCCTCATGGAAAGTCACATCTCTTCTTACCTCTATTTGACTATGACCTGGTACAAAAATCCTGTAAGCCTTGGAGTTCTCATTGTACCCCACAAAAACCCCTTTCTTGCCTAAGGGTTCCATCTTTGTCCTCTTTTCCTTAGGGACATGAATATACACAGGACATCCAAATATCCTTAGATGTCCTACCTTAGGTTTTATCACTGATAAGACCTCTTCAGGAGTCTTGTCCTTCAAAATAGCATGTGGACACTTGTTCTGAATATACACGGCAGTGGAGATAGCTTCTTCCCATAAAGAATTTGGCAGATCCTGGTCAAACATCATTGCTTTCGCTGCCTCACAAATAGTCTTGTTTTTCCTCTCAGCAACACCATTTTGTTGAGGGTTATATGGCACGGTCAAGTGTCTCTTGATTCCTACTGACTTACAGAAATCTCAAACTGGAGAGATTTAAACTCTCATCCATTGTCTGTTCTAAGGATTCTGATGTGTTTCCCTGTTTGTTTTTCAATGAAGGCTTTATACTCTTTGAATTTATCAAATGTGTCACTTTTAGCTTTAAGAAAATATATCCAACATTTTATTGAGTAATCATCAATAAAAATGACATAATACAAACAACCACTGATTAAGGGATATGACATGGGATCACATACATCAGAATTAACCAGATCTAAGATGCCCTGAGCTCTGTTGTCACTACTAGGAAATGATTTCTTTATATTTTTACCTAGCATGCATCCCTTACAAATTTCATTCTTACTAAGAGAAATAGAGGGCATGCCACATACCATGTTCTGTAGATCTGGAAGAGATTTGTAATGAATATGTCCAAGTCTTCTGTGCCACAACTCACTAGAGCTAGTCACATCATGAGTCAATGCTTAAATTGACTGTCCTAACACAATGTACAGTCCTCCACTACGAGTTACAATGGGTTATGTTGTACTTAAGTGGCTACCTTTATCCCATAGTAGTGCCTTCCTATCCTTGAAGATCACCCAATATCCCTTGTCCTCAAGGGTTGCAACTAATAGTAGATTCTTCTTGATCCGTGGAACATATAATACTTCATCAACATGAAGTCTAGCCCCAGATTCCAATCTGAAGGAGATAGAGCCTACTCCCTCTATCTTGTAACATTTTTCATCCCCAAGCTCGACCTACTATGCAAAATATTTTGTCTTGAAATCTGAGAGGATCTCCTTGTACCCTGTCATGTGCTTTGATGCACCACTGTCTACTAACCAAGTTTTTGGCCCCATGGAAACTGAACTGGATAAGGTAGAAACCAAATAATATTCTTTCCTATTTTCTTTCTCATTAGAAGGACTTTTCTGATTTCTTTTGGATTCATCATCCTCAACAGTTGAGGCATGATGTTTCCCTTTCCTAGGATATTTCTTTCTAAGCCAACAATATTTAGCAAAATGACCCAACTTATTACAACTAAATCATTTAATCTTATATGTATCTATATTATTGCCTTTGAATGTACCTTTGGTGTTTGGCTTCCATTGAGAGCCTTTCTGGAAAGTGTCTTTCTTCTTTCCCTTGAATCTTGATGCTAAAGCTGAGTGCTCTTCTTTCGTTGGCTCACTCCTGGTATCTGTGTGACTCTCCTCCTGGAGGAAATCATGTCATAACCTCTCAAACGTGGGATAAATATCTCTCCCACTTACATTGGATAAGAAGGTCTCCCATGAAGAGGGAAGACCATAAAAAATGGCCTGCACTAAATCATCATCATCCACTGTCACCCCTATGACAAAAATATGATCTCTGATCTGAACTATCCTGGAACAGAAAGATGCCACTGATTCACCTTTCTCCATATTCAAATACTTAAGCTTGTGCTTAAGTGTCCTCTTCTGACTTGGAGCCTGTTTCTCATACACATTCACCAAGATATCCATACAGTCCTTGGCAGTCATCAACGAAGTCATTGCAGGCAGTATATTGTCTTTGATTGAGTCAAAGATGATTCTCTTGGCATTTTCTTGACTCTTCCTGAAGGTCATTCTTCCTGCATTATTCGTTGGTTCCTCCACCACTGTGGTCACAAACTGCTCAAGATCATTCTCTTGCAAGATATTTGTTATACGAAGCTTCCACAAGTTAAAGTTGGTAGCTCCTTCGAGCCTATCTTCAGCCTTGAATGAAATGGAGGATTCCATGGTTCTCACACTGGAAACTTAATCAAGCTAGCTTGGATTTGTGTGTACCTACTGCCGCACTTCAACACATTTAACACACCCTAATATTTGATACCATGTTAAATTATGAGCTTTATTTCTTATGCAGATTAATTCTTTTATTTTCTTCAATACTTTGATCCCAGCTTAATACACTTCAACAATTCCAAATCATAATCGAATAGAAATAACTATGTAGATAAGTAAACATGCACATCAACAACACATATACCCTAGGGAAACCCTGTACAGGGAGAAAAACCCCAACAAACAATATTCTTTTATTGCATTAATAACGTAAGATCTTTTACAAATATCGACCATGAATGTTCTGCTCTCAAAGAGCTTGCCAAGATGAATCTGACCTAACAAAGACTTACAAGACCTTGCTGAAATACACCTCTGATATGCTTCCTCTTTATCATTGATGTGCTTCTCTATTACTTCACCTTCAACCTGCATATGAAAACTGTGCTTCAAAACTGTGTTAAAGAGAGGATTCAACCTATTCTTATATAGGCTGAAGAGGGGTAGAGGAGAGGCTTGAAATAGTAACCTGATTGCATGCTTAAGTCATAACTTAGCTTCATACTTTAGTTCGAACTTAGAACTAGACTTGAGATTGGTTACAACTCAACATTACACTTTAGTTCGAACTTAGAACAATACTTGAGACTTTAGTTGCAACTCAGCATTACACTTTAGTTCTAAAATAGAACTAGACCCAAGACTTTAGTTGCAAATCAACGTTACACTTTAGCTCTAAAATAGAACTAAACTCAAGACTTTAGTTGCAACTCAACATTACACTTTAGTTTTAAAATAGAAAAAGACTCAAGACTTTAGTTGCAACTCAACATTACACTTTAGTTCTAAAATAGAACTAGACTTAAGACTCTAGGTACAACTCTTGACAAGGCAATTCAAAATTCTCTTCATGGTGGATAATGTTTACATGTGCCAATGCACTAGATCAATACATTTACATCATTTGCAATATTATGAATATTGTTTGTTCCTAGCTCATAGGAATTTTATATTCAACCTAAATTTTTCTAGATGCCTTGACTTTTGCTCATGGATCACAATGTTTGACTAGGCTCACAGAGGTTGTATGTTCCCCCTGAATTTTGCACTAGTCTGTCTATGCTCACAAAGGTTGTACGTTCCCCCTAACTTTTGCACTAGACTGTCTATGCTCATAGAGGTTGTACGTTCCCCCTGACTTTTTCATTAGACTCACATAGCATCTCGTTCATCCTAACTGTTGGTTTGACTTACAGAGGTTGTATGTTCCCCCTGGCTTTTTCCAATACCTCACAAGACTGGTTGATTCTCCAAATCTCCCTGGCTAGCCTCAGGGTGGCCCATATGGCCTCTCATTGGAGAATGACCGTCGATGCTACCAAATTTAACAACCAAAAGGAATTAGAGAAGATGTATTGATTTCTATGGATTCATGGGAATATCCCACTGAATTCTTGGTCCTACAACCCAAAACTTCTCTGGGTGAGTATCCTCTAATCTTGGGACAACCATGGTTAGCCACTGTCGATGCCTATATCGGTTTTCGGTCAGGAAACATGACTATTTCCCATGAGACATCCACTAAACAATTAACTCTCTACCCTCCTGCCAAACCCAACATAGACCTAGAAACACCACTTTGGGTTGATGTATAATAAAGTGATGATGAAGGGGAATCTCATCAGATCCTACCCATAGATCAATACCTAGCCATAAGAGATAAAATAGAGGATCACGAAATCAATGATTTTATAGCCTCCTCCTCTTCCTCACAAAACACACATCTTCTTTAGCATATTATGAAACCATAAAATCAACTTTCCTCATCTTCCACAAGCATCTCACCTAGTGAACCAAAACCTATACAAGAAAAATACCAAGGGTACCTTATATAAATCATAGAAATTATCCCAGGGAAAACCTTGAAAATCAACCAAGGTCTAACTGAACAACAAAAAGAGTGATTGGTTCAAGTGTTGTGGAAGCACAATGATACCTTCACCTAGGATTAATCTAACATGAAGGAGATCCACCCTGAACTGTGTACACATCATATGTATATTAAGGAAGGAGTCATACCCATTCATCAACCTCAACGTCAGATGAACCCAACAATGAAAGACATAGTCAAAGAAGAGCTACATATATTGCTTACATCTAACTTCATCTATCCCATTTATGATATCCAATGGGTCTCCCCTCTTTTCATGGCACCAAAGAAAAGTGGTAAATGGAGGATTTGTGTATATTATCGAGAATTGAATAAAGAAACACATAAAGATCACTTCCCATTACCATTTATTGACCAGGTCCTAGACACACTCCCAGGAAATAAGTATTTATGTTTCCTCGATGTTTTTAGTGGATACAACTAGATCCAAATTTCCCCTGAAGACCAAGAGAAAACAATGCTCACCTGCCCTTGGGGGATATTCACCTACCGTTTTCTACCATTCGAGTTATGCAACACCCATCCTAACTTTCAGTGAATCGTTATAGGCATATTATCTAATCTCATTCATGACTGTGTGGAGATATATATGGATGATTTTACAACATATGGGGATGAATTTGATGAAGCATTATCCAATCTGGAAGGTGAAAGGAGTGAAATGTTTCCCTTATTGATGGAAAGTGTTTCATGATGGAAACTAATGGCATTGTACTGAGATATCATATCTTGGAAAAAGGTATTCAAGTTGACCAATAGAAAATAAAGGTAATGCTCAATTTTCCAACTCCAACTTCCTAGAAGAAGGTACAAATATTTATAGGTATGCTAGTTATTACTATAGATTCATTGAAAACTTTTCACGTATTACTCGTCCATTATTTTCCTTACTTAGCAAAGATATTTAGTTTGTATGGATAGAGACATGCCAACATGCATTTGATGAATTAAAAGTCAAATTATCTGAAGCTCCTGTATTAAGAGGGCCTGATTGGACCCTCCCATTCCACATTTCCATAGATGCATCCAACATGACTATCAAAGCAGTCCTTGGACAACTCTAAAAAAAAGATCCATATGAAATTTATTGTGTTAGTAAGAATCTCTCACCCACTGAACTGAACTACACGGTAGCTAAGAAAAAGTTTCATGTTGTTATTCATGCAGTAAACACGTTTAAACACTACATCAATGGATATTTTGTAATCTTTCATACTGATCATGATGCTATTAAATAATTAATGAACAAACCAATCATAAATGGAAGGGTCACTAGATGGTTGCTTTTATTGCAATAATTTGACATTTTACCATTTTAGATAAACCGATAAAATATAATGTAGTGGTTGGATTTATTTCTAGAATAACATCTAATGAGAATGAACCTCCAGTAGAATATTGTTTTCTAGATGAACACCTCTTTGCAGTATCTACTAACTCACCTTGGTTTGTAGAGATTGCTAACTTTTTGGTTGCAGTTAAACTTCCACATCATCTGACCCCCAAATAACAACAAAGAATAGTCAAGAAAAGTGAAATATTATCATGGATTGACTGTTTCATTTTCTACATTGGGATCGAATTGATTATTAGAAGGTGTGTACAAGATGATGGAATCCACAAAATACTAAAATCCTATCATGATGGGTCATGTGGGGGCCACTTTGTAGATAAAAGGATTGGGTACAAGATACTTCACCAGGGGTATTATTGGACCACACGTTTAAGATATGTTAAATAATATGTGAAGAGGTGCGACAACTGCCAACACATGGGTAGACCTGTACAAACAAATGAAATTCCACTACAACCACAGGTGGTGTTAGAACCTTTCAAAAAATGGGCCATTGATTTTGTGGGACCAAAAAATTCCTCTTCTCGTCGACACTTCTGCATCCTCGTTTGTATAGATTATGTCACAAAATAGATGGAGGCAAAGGCACTTTTGGAAACAACCAAACAAGAAATAGTAGAATTTCTCCATGAGAAAATTTTTGTAAGGTTCGGGATACCACGAGAGATAGTGACAGATGGAGAAACTCAATTCACATCTCGACTTGTTAGAGATCTAATGGGAAACTAAAAAATAAGGCATTGTGTAACAAAACCATATCATCCATAGGTAAATAGACAGGTAGAGGGGACTAACAATATCCTTGAGGTCGTCATTACAATAACCATCAGATTAAACCTCAAGGATTGGGATGACAGACTCCCCGAAGCTTTATGGGCCTACAGAACCACCTAGAGGACTACCAGAGGTTGCACACCTTATGAGTTAGTATATGGAAATTGAGTACTACTAACCATTGAAATATAGATCCAAACACTAAGGGAAACAATACAACTTGGGTTGGAACTATCAGAGGCTTAGAAGCAAAGATTGCTCCAAATCAACGAGTTGGATGAACTATGGTAGGATGCCTTACATTGAGCCATAGTAAAACAACATCAAAGGGAAAAATGACATGATAAGTTTATCAAGAAAAATAAGTTTAAGGATGGAGACTGGGCATTATTATTCAACTCCAGATTCAAATATTTCATAGGAAAATTTTTCACCAGATGGCTTGGGCCATATGATATTGACACAGTCTATGATAGTGGGGCCATTAAACTCCACACCATCGATGAAGACAAGATTAATATAATGACCAATGGACACAAACTTCGCTTATATAAATGACCCTTATCAAAGGAATATTTTTTGAGAAAAGTCACAAATATATGGCCTGACAGTGACCTACAGTTTGTTTCTATTGGATAGTTTTTGTTCCGTAAAAAACAAAAAGGTGTGAAAACCAACCTAGTCGATGCATTACAAAAAAATAAATTAAGAAGGGAACTTCATGGATTCATGATGGTTATGTTAGGATCCTTCTTAATAAATTTTAATAAAAAAGTGTTCTAATATTTTTTTTTAGGTTCTGTGGGGGAAGAATAATGTAACGACCCTAGTTGGATAAATGATTAAGAAGTATAAAGTCAAAATTAATTAGGGGATTAATTGTCTTAACAAGGTATTAATTAAACAAAGATTGATCTAATGATATTAATTAAGTAAGTTATTGATTAATTAAAGGTTATATTTGTGATTAATTAATTAATAATTTAACTACAGATCACATTTAATGACATGAGAAATAAATTTAAGAGATCAATGAAATATGTTATAAAATGGTTACATACCCAACAAGGGATAACCTGTTAATCTCGAGAAGATAAAACATTAAAGGAAGGATTAGGGACGGGGACGAGGGCAGGTAAGGAAGTAAAGGCATGGGTCGGTGAAGGAGAAATAATGAAGGGGGAGGTTTATGTGAGGGGCATGGGATGGAGGATGGATTCTGGGAGGACTGTGAGATTTGTAGGGAGCAGTAGAGTCCTGGCTATGGCACTTTTGATCAGTTGAGGCACCAGGTTGCTGGAGGTTTTGGGCACGGGGGCCAGGATATCCATAGATTTCATGGAGCTAGGTAGTTTTCCTAGTTGGCAGGGAGGACAGTAGTCTTGGGTAGTTATTCCTTGTTTGTGGATGGGTTGGTCTGTAGAAGGAAGGCAACAACAAGGTAGCAAGGCAACAAAAACTAGCATCAGAACCAGGTAATTTGTTAAGCTATGTGTTTATTTCATTCTGCCATGAAATCATTATTCATTGATAAATTTAAGTTACCGAAGTTGCTATTATAAAGATTGTTGCTATTATAAATTAGCATTATGTGTATCAGGTAGCAGGAAGGCAACAACAAGGCAGCAAGGCAACAAAAATTAGCATCAGAACCAGGTAATTTGTTAAACTATGTGTTTATTTCATTCTGCCATGAAATAATTATTCATTGATAAATTTAAGTTACTGAAGTTGCTATTATAAAGATTGTTGTTATGTTATGAAGTTATTATCTCAGTTCATGCAGTAAATTGCTTATGGAAGTAAATGATGTTTAGAAATATTTGGTTGTTACATATGGTATCAGAGCGTCTTAGTTCGAAATCTGGGCCTAAGGGCCAAAACCCCAAGTGTTAACTCCAACCACGCTTAACCTGTAAGAAACACACGTCATTTACGTCTTAGTAGATTGTGTCAAGCAACATTCAGCTTGACCCGATATGACTGATACAATATCAGAAAATATACTCAAGGCAGTACCCCTGCATTATCCAAGCAAATGGTCTCACATATATCACAAGAAACCGTTTTAGGTAATACCCTTTTACTGGATCATAAATGGCTAATACAGTCTTAGTCTGAATATTCAAAGGAACACCCTTTAAAATAGTGGTAGCAAACCAGATAGTTTGAAGGATCACTTCCCACAAAATGGCTACCCTTAAAGCAGCCTGATAAGGCTATTAAGCACGAAAAAGAGAGTTGATAATTTTATTTTATTTGAGCAATACTTGTCAATGAAGTTTCGGGTAAGATAGACACCTGAAATCGATGAAAATGTCGAGGGAAGCTTCTATCCAGGGCTTGAAGTTGGCAAGATTCAATAACTACACGAATTATACTATATAAAATGCAATAGGACTTTTGCAAGACCTTGAAAAGGCCTACTTCCTCACGAACTTACCTAAATGAGGAACTGCCAATGTGCTGTCGGAAAAAGGAAATTTAGAAGACTTGTATTGCACAGGAATGGTGTAAACTACTTACCTGTATTAGTCTCGGTGAATTTTAATAATGAAAAATTTAAAGAACTATAGACCCATACAAATTTTAACCGTGCCAAAGAGAGAAATTTTCACACCGCGTAATGTTCATGCAACTATCATTATCCCAAAGTAGAGCTGTCTATTACGTAGGAGAACGGATCTGAGCCGTCAGATCTCGGGCAGATACCCGACAACCGTCGGATCTGCATGGAGTTGCGAGGGAGTTAAGTCCTTGAGGATAGAAGGAGAAATCCCGATGACAGGTGTGAAGGCATCGGGATATCGACGTTAATGAAATCGGGATTCACGAGGTCAAGGAATTTGGGACATTTTATGTCTCGAAATAGCGAGATCAGATCTGGACCGTCCATCAGGGTGAGACACATGGCAGAGATCTGAAGAGAGTCAGCACATCGGGAGTTCTGTGAGAAAGAGGTTGGGAAATCCATGGTGAAAACCCCAATACAATCAGAGTCGTCCATCTGATTGGGACAGGTGGCAACCATCGGAGAGTCATCGACGTTTGAGCCATCGGGACTCACACAGATAAGTGCTTTTGGGTTGGCGTTTGGCGAAGTCCGAGGCTTAACCTGGACTGTCCATCCATTTAGGACGCATGTCGGAGATCCGAAGAAAGTCGGGGATCGACATATCAGGGATTTCGTGGACACGAAATCTCTGCATTTTGAAATCGCAAAGTCCGAAACCCCGATGAGTGGGGCCAGCTGACTGCACATCAGAGAGGGAGGATAGTGCCATCGTAAGGGGCCAACTGGGGAGTCGGGATTCAAGGAATCGGGAATTCTGTGGACATATGCACTTGGGTATCGAAAACCCCGAAACAACGAGAGGCGATCAGGATTGTCCGTTCTTGGGATGCGTGGCAGTGATCAGAGCCATCAGGAAAGGTCCTGACAGGAGGTTGTCCATCGGGTCATCACGAATCGAGAAATCGCGGATCCCGTGGATGAGTGGTCCTTGCAGTTCGGAAACGCGAGGCCCAATTCTCGGAAAAGTGGAAAGCTCCGTAGTGGAAGCCAGTTGTCATCGTGGATCGGGATATCGCGAGTTCTGTGGACAAAGTATCCATGTACTACGAGATCGTGAACCCCGAAAACGTGACGTAATTAACTTAACTCTTAAACCTTCGTTAAAAAGAATTAATTAATTGATGTTTTAATTAAGACTTAATCACATCGCAAAATCGGGGATCGGGGTCTCGTGATTCAATTTACATAGATCATTTGTTACGGGAAAACCCCGAATCCCGATTTCCTTAAACATTAATTGAAAAACTCGCAAATTTAAAGTTATAACCGCTTTAAATAAATTTTTAAAAGGGCGCTGAAAATTTATATTTTGTAAACTTTTAACCATTCATTGTCCAAAAGTAAACGATAAATGGCATCGCAAATTTTAGAAGTGATGAAACTCTTTCTTGAGAAGGACCGAAACCCCGATGGGGAGCCATAAGGCAGCGATCACACCAGAGAAGGTCACATGGACCTCGGTATAGCCGGAAGGGCTAACACACAAGGAAGAGGCGTATCGGGTATCGGGACATCGGGAATCCCGTAGATACAAGGTTCATGCATTTCGATATTGCGATGTCCGAAACCCCGATAGGGGACAAGGATGTGACCTTGTGGTATGATGGCCATATGGGCCAAGAGCTTAGCCTGGTGGGCTAATGTACAAAGTACCGCATTGATAGATCGGTAATCGAGAGACTGTGAGGATAGAGGTTCGTGACAGTGAGAGTCGCGAAACCCCGAATCCCGACAGGGAATAGGACTACGGTCACATAGGAGAGGGTCACATGGACCAAAGCATAGCCAAGAGAGGGCTAAATATAGAAGGTAGCGCATCGGCATATCGGAGATCGGGAGTCCGTGAGGACAGGAAACTCTCGGCATCGGGCATAAGGAAACCCCGAAACCCGAAATAGAGTCGGGGAATTTCACAGTTAGGGGAAAAAGGCCGTGGGCAATATGGGAAGACGATGTATATGCATACATATATACCCATTTAATTACATGCATATACACAGATGAATAAATTTATAAATACAAAAGAAATAAACTGAAAGCAAAACATTGAGATCCGTCCAGAGCTGGAATTACAAGCAAATCATTTTTATTTCGCACTGCAAAAAAAAAAGGAAAATTACCCTTTATCACCAAAGTATAAGAAAGGTTCATGCAAATTCTTGACTCGATCAATTCCACGTTCTTCACGAAGGTACTGAAACTTTGCACAAGCTGGCGGAATGAATCGTACAAACTTGGGATTGGTTCCCAGTATTTTAAAGAGACCGGACTCCAGGTCCTGGATCTTGTCAGGGACCATATCAATATACTCTGCTTCTGCAAATGATCTGGTAGCAGATACAGCAATACCGAACACTATCAAGGTGCTCAGAACAATGGCAAGGATGTGAGCCATGGCAAGGGAGATTCTGGAAACCTCTGAACAGAGCAGAGGCAGATCTGTGGTGGACAAAGAATGATGCGAGGAAAGTCCCAGCGGATGAGAAAGTGGAGGCAGAGGAAGGACGCGTAGAGAGTCGAAAAGATGACAGGTGTAGAATGATGGGGTTAGATATGAGGGAACTAGAGGAATTCAGACGGGCACGTGGAATCCATGCGCGCCCGAATCCATGTGTGTGTTCGTTTATTTTTATATTTTAAAGTGTGAAAATAGTTTTGAGTAAATTAAATAATTTAGTATAAATAATTTATTTATATATATATATAAAGGTCAAGTTAGTTAAAATTAAAGAAAGGTTAATTGGGTTGAATTAGTGTAATAAAATTTTAAATTAATTATTTTATTTAAGTATAAGGTTAATCTACATTAAAGTAATTAATGATGTTAGGGCTTAGAC
>ML810319.1:175940-188909 GCA_009831015.1 Picea engelmannii
AGTATCTTTGATCTCAAAAGTTGAATTTTATCCTCTTCCAAGGCTTGGATATGGCTCAATTTATAGCCTTCAAATGGAACTGAAGGGGAAATTCAGAGCGTTTCCAGTATATGGAAGGTCAAGGATCATGGATCTTGTGACATGGTGTGGAAACCCAACACAAATTCTAATTTTGAGCACCAAACTTGATGTAGGCGGGATGTAGTGGAGCAACCTACGTATACACTTGTTGTCTAACTGGTAGGGAGTGTATATGTGGGAAAATGTGATTTTTTTTCTCTGGAAGGTACAAAAAGGGGCTTCAAGTCTGCATAAAGAAATGGAAAGGCCATCCAAGCAATTTGCATGGGGTGAGGAAAAATTTGCTATAATAATTGTTAAGAGGATGAAGTTCAAAATATGAATAGAAAGCATCCACATGATGTTTAGTGATGATGGCATTGTTAAAAGGAAATCTAGGAAACCATTTATCGAACTTCCCAACCATATCATGAAAGTACCCCAATATTCTATACATGTCTAAAGAATTGAAATAATTGTAAACCCATGGTTGTAAATCCATTGGAGATAAAGGAAGTATTTGACAAAACAAGGAATTTAATACAAGAGAGTTAGAGGAGGTATCCTTCTATAGACCTTGGTAGGATTATAACATATCCTATTAGCTCTAGGATTAGTGCTTTCAACAATTGGATTCTCTTGACATGGAGTCACTGGATAATAACACTACAAAAATATTTGATGTAGGATCATAAAAATTTGGTTGAAGCACAAGCTTTGGATTTCCCAAGAGAATAAATCAATTATCCCCATCATTGATGCCAAAATGTTATCAAAATATCGAGCACCTTTGTGCAAATCCTTTCACAAGGACTTAGACAAGTGTAACATGGAAGTGTTACCACTGTCACCTTAGAAATCACTTCCCTCATTCTAGTGAAGGATAAAATCTAACACAAGGGAGGCTTCCCTAGCAACCTCAAGGAATCTTATAAAAATATGGGATCAAGTATACGGCCTCTTATATTAGTTACCAAAACACACCACCATTAGATCAAGGATTTGAACATAATCTTATGGTGGTTCAAAGAAGTAATTTATAAGATAGGTCAATTAATGATATCTAGAAAGTTAAGATAGGTCAAGAAGGTACCCCAAACACTACAAATAAAATAAAATTATATGGATTTTGCAAAAAATGTATAAGATATGATGATCCTCAACAATATATCAAGTGAAAACCTTAGAAATAAAGCATCCCCTTAAATAAGTTAAAGATTAATAAAACTAGGGATGAAAATACAAGTTAAACTAGTGTTTACTGAACAATTATTCTCTGAAATTATAAGAGGACATAATATCCCTAACTATGCAAGACATCAATCCCTAGAGGGCTGAAAATTAAATCAGAAATTAAATAAATGAGGACAAGATATATCTTTAAGGGATAATTTCTAATAAAATCCTAGACGCCTAGCTCAATTATGGCTAAAAATTGACGAATAATTTCTACAAAGCATAATCTAACCCTAGAACAATAAAAAAAGAGGTAAATTTAGATTTAAAGACTTAGTAAAGGGAGTTAATACTAGTGCATTTTATTATTTTAGGACTTATGGGGTAAAATTATGAACTATCTTGAAGACAAAGGTGAAACATGAATTTTGTATGAAATCCTAAGGTAGTCCACTACAAGCCTTAGAAGGTTATCATGTAGAAAGACAACTAGGGTAGTCCACTACAAACCCTAGGAAATTGCCTTATGTCCTTTAACAAGATTTAAAGACAATGTGAAGTGAAAATTATCCACTATAAACCTTCCTAGTGATTGAAAGATAGGATATATTCAAGAAAATTAAAGGAAAAAATTCTCTATCACCACTTTGATAAGCACATTCACGCTTCATACATTAATAAATAAATCCACAAAGAATTATAAAGAATGATTACTAGGTAAATCAATGTCTATCCATGAAACCCTAACCATGAATCATCCATCAAACTTGAGAAAGTGTCCATACATCCTCTCTCCAAGAAGGTGCATAAGTCATTCATCCATAGAAAAAGAGAAAATATAGAAGTAGACAAGTAGTAGTAATCCTCCACAAGTAGCAATGTTTTACAAATTAGGGATAACTTCCTCTGTTTATATGAGGAAACCAAACACTTCACCCTCAATGAGATAATATCCACTAAAATCCCCTAAAACATAACAAATCTATGATACATGGTGGATAGGTCTAAGTCCAACCCCAAAAAATGACTATAAGACAAAGATGCAATGCTAAAACATGAAAGCGTCCTCCATAAATTCCACATGTGTGAGTGTAGATGGCTCGCGAAAGGTGATGTCATCTATAAATGCATTGCAAATGATCCAAATGTCACGTCTCTCTTGAAAAGGCACAATGTATCATCAAAAGTCATGTCTCTCCCCAAAAGGTGCAATATATCATCAAAAGTTATGTCTCCTCATAAAGAAGGTCACATATCCTCATCAAGAAGGTGTTAACTCATCATCAAATTTTCTAGGTCAGCTCAAGAAAGTGTCACATCATCCTCAATCACAATGTCCCATCCAAGTTACACATCAATCTCATAGGTACAATTTCCATGATCTAGGAGGTGATGGAGGGTGTCAAGAGGAATTCCAAGTCACAATATGGTCTAACTCTCATAATCAAGGTTCCAATGTCCTCCATGTGGTGTCTAATGTCTCCCATAAAGTGTGGGAGAAGTATCATCGATGTCCTTTGAAGGACAATGTCTAAGTGTGAATCATCATCAAGCATAGGGTCAAAGAATCAAATGATACCAACCATAATGGATACAAGAGTAATTATAACATAAAAAGTGAGTTACATTTTAATGTAAAATCCATGTAAGTATATCACATTAGGTATCTTCTTCAAACTTCAAAATAGCTTATGAATTTATGCAATTTTCCAAGTTTAAGTATGTGAGAACCATCATAGAAACCCATTAGGTGTGCCGGTACCCAAGTAGATGATTATTTCCCAAGAAACCCCTCAAATGTGAGTTAATGGTATGAAATGGGGTTTACTTCATGGTCATGGTGTCATTGACATGCAAGACCATGTTTGGTGTTCATATCCATGACTGTGTTTGTAGAGGGAGTGATTCATGCTTTGAGTTACCCTTTCCTCATCACTATTTCTTTCCACTCCTTATCTTTCCTTTGATATTAGTTTATTTTCTTCGAAATACCATTATTTGAGTTTATGCATTTATTTAATTAGGGGTCGAGATAATTCAATTAAGTCCTTTCTTTGGATATGAAATCATTGCATTAGGACAGTTTGATTTGATGGCCTCATAGAAAGTGGGTACATATCAAGATTTACTTGTATTTTTATTTTGAATTTTGAATTTATAACAAGATCTTTCCATTATTTTTACAATTTCATCAACCTTAGTCATTCAATCCCCTTCTTATCATAGGAGAATGAAGTAAATAACTTTTTGGGATACATGTAACAATCGATTACCAAAGATAGGACAATGAAAAAGATTGCTGAGTGATATTGTTCTTTTCACGCTCGTTAAAGTATTTGAAGAAAATGCCTGTTGAGCGGTAGATTATCTCTTTTTCGGTCTCATCAGACTACTTTACGAAAAATGACATTTTGTAGTTTTCTTTAAGTGTTTTTTAGACTCTCTAAACATGAAAAGCCCCTGAGTTTTCTTTCTTCGGACTCGTAAAACAAACATCGAAAGGCCCATATGGGATCGAACCACTCCTTCCTAGGGTTCATTAAATATTGATGCAGGAGCATCACCAACATCAAGCGAGCAGAGAAGGAAGATTCACCATGTCCTCGAGGAAGATTCACCATGTCGTCGAGGAGAGAAAGACAGTCACCCAATCCAGAGGATAGGGAAATGCCACGACGAAGAGGCAGACAGATGGCAGATCCAGCCATAGAAAGACAAATGCGTGATCTCTGAGCCAGACTCGAAGACATGGAGACAACGCAAAGACGCACAGCCAGTGTGGGGGATCTGAGTGATTATGAAAGCGAAGTCGAGGCTGAACGTGAAGAAGAAGTTGCAGTCGAAGATGCATCAAACGAGCGTTTGATCAGAGCTATTGCCAGAATGGGTGCAAGAGAAAAGATGGATATTCCAGTTTACGAGGGAAACTTGGATGCAGAGGAGCTTCTAGGCTGGATTAGAGCTCTCAATACGTACTTCGACTATGAAGATGTCGAAGAAGATAAGAAAGTCAATCATGTTGTCACACACTTGAAGGGACATGCAGCATTGTGGTGGGATGAACTACAAGCTGACAGATGCTGCAAGGGAAAGCAGAAGATCAAAAGCTGGGACAGGATGATTGTGAAGATGAAAGCGAAATTCATCCCCAGGGACTATCAAATTTCTCGGTTTAGGAGAATGCAGAACCTGAGACAGAAGCTGATGATAGTGAAAGAATACACTGAGGAATTCTACAGACTGAACATTAGAGCAGGTCATCATGAGAGTGATGATGAGAAAGTTGCCAGATATATGAATGGCCTGAGATATGATATCTAGGATGAGATGAGCATGGTAACCATCCGGATGGTGGAAGATTCTTATCAAATGGCTCTGAAAGAAAAAGAGAAGTTGAGTCAAAAGCAGAGTCAAAGGGGTCGAGGCAGAAGCCAGCCAAGAGGCAAATCGGTTGCCCAAGACAAATATCAGAAGCCCAAGGAAGATTGGAAGAAACCTTAGACTCGAACAGAGAGAGGTGGAAGTTCACAGAGAGGGCAGCATAATGAGCAGAGAGGAGATTATGTTGACAACAACACTTTTCCTCGTACTAGAGGTAGAGGAAGAGGAAGAGGTGGAGTAATCGCATGCTTCACATGTGGAAAGAATGGGCACAAGTCTTATGAGTGTCCAGATAAAAAGAAAGAAGGTGGAGAGACTCACATCGCTGAAGCACAGAGGCGGGATGTTGAGGCCGAAGATGCAGAAGGCAGAAGATCGCTGATGATGCAAAAAGTCCTTTTGACACCCGAGAAGGAGGTGGAGAGTTCAGTCCAAAGGACCAGACTTTTCAGGACTACTTTCAAGACCAAGGACGGGGTGTGCAAGGTCATTATGCACAACAATAGCATGGACAATCTTGTTTCAACCGAGATGGTAGAAAAGCTGGAGCTAGAGACGACTGATCATCCAAGCCCATATAAAGTTTCATGGCTACAAAAGGGACACCAGGTAACCGTCACAAAACAATGCTTGGTTGAATTTAAGATAGGGGGATATAATGATAATATATTATGTGATGTAATTCCTATGGATGTTTGTCATCTATTGTTGGGTAGACCATGGAAATATGACAGGAATGTGATTCATGATGGGCGAATGAACACATACACCCTAGAGAAGAATGGGAGGACACACATGTTTCTTCCAATTAAAGATAAGGAGGTGAAGCCGGAAGTGAGTAACACTTTACTTCTCATGAGTGGGAAGGAAATTCTTGCCGAGGTTAAGAAGAAGGAGGATCCACAGTTCATTGTGGTCAGAAAGCCGAGGATTGTTCTTACTAGCACAAGAGTGGATGATTTACCAGAGGAGGTTCAGGAACTGTTGGGAGAGTTCGCTGACATTGTAGTGGATGAACTACCTCATTCGTTGTCGCCAATCAGAAGTGTGAGTCATCATATTGATCTCATACCAGGAGCCAGTTTTCCAAACAAAGTCGCGTATAGTCTGACACCGCAGGAGAATGAAGAAGTTAAGAGGCAAGTCCAGGATTTGTTGGACAAAGGGTTGGTCAGAGAAAGTTTGAGTCCATGTGCTGTTCCAACAGTACTCAGTCCGAAGAAAGATGGAGGCTGGAGGATGTGTACTGACTTGAGGGTGATCAACAAGATAACCATCAGATACAAATTTCCATTGCCGAGGATGGATGATCTAAGGGATTTCTTAAGTGGAGCAAAGTACTTTTCAAAGATTGATTTGAAAAGAGGATATCACCAGATTTCCATGAGAGAAGGCGATGAGTGGAAGACAACATTCAAAACAAACGAAGGGTTGTATGAATGGCTTGTTATGCCGTTTGGCTTAACAAATGTGCCAAGTAACTTTATGCGATTGATGAACGAAGTCCTGAGGGATTTCATCGGAAACTTTTTCATCGTGTATTTGGATGACATACTGGTTTTCAGTAAAACAACATCGGAGCATCTGAAGCATTTGGCTACAGTGATGCAGAAATTGCAATAGGAGAAGCTGTTGATAAATATGAAGAAATCCTCGTTCATGAAGACAGAACTCATTTACTTAGGGTTTGTTATTTCAAAAAATGAGTTGAGGATGGATCCATATAAGGTGGAAGTGATCAAGAATTGGCCATCACCGAAGAATATATTTGAGGTGAGAAGTTTTCACGGATTGGCTAGTTTCTACCGAAAGTTCATCAGGAATTTCAGTGGAATTAGTGCAGCGATGATGGACACAGTGAAGAAAAGACACAAATCTTTTCACTGGACATAAGAGGATGAAAAGAGTTTTAATCTGTTGAAGAGGAAAATTACGGAACAACCAATTCTGGTGTTGCCTAATTTTCAAAAGACATTTTGAGTGAAATGTGATGCAAGTGGGTTTGCAATCGGGGCGGTCTTAAGTCAAGAAGACAGGCCAATAGCGTATTTCAGCGAGAAGCTGGATGAGGCAAAATTGAAGTACTCCACTTATGACAAGGAATTTTATGCTATCATTCAGACATTGAAGAAGTGGAGGCATTACTTGATCCCAAAAGAATTTGTCTTGTACAGTGATAATCATGCACTGTAGTTTGTGACTCAACAAGAGAAGTTGAATCAGAAACATGCCAAATGGGTTGAGTATATGTAGAATTTCACTTTTGTGATAAAACATATTTCTGGTACTGCTAACAAAGTTGCTAATGCTTTGAGCAGGAAGTGTTTGTTGTTGCAGGAGTTCCGAGTCAAAACGTTGGGTTTTGATGATCTCAGGGACATCTACGCAGATGATCAGGATTTCAAAGAGGCATATGAAGCAACTGAGAATCTAGTTCTCAGAGACAGAAGCCCTTGGATAGACTATATGATCCACGAAGGATTGTTGTTCAGAGGCAATCAACTGTGTATTCCGAAATGCTTCATGAGGGAGAACTTATTAAAGGAGAAACACAGTGGAGGATTTGCAGGGCATTTTGGCCATGACAAGACATTCGCGAAGCTGAATGAGTCACACTTCTGGCCACGAATGCGAGTAGATGTCAAGAGATTCGTTGAAAGATGTAGAATTTTCCAGCATTCGAAGGGAAGGAAGAATAATGCGGGATTCTATCAACCATTGCCCATACTAGAGAGGTCGTGGCATGTGATTAGCATGGATTTTGTGTTGGGGTTTCCAAGGACACAAAGAGGATTTGATTAAATATTTGTGGTGGTGGATAGATTTTCCAAGATGGCACATTTTATCCCATGTCAAAAAACCAGTGACGCGACTCACATCGCGAACCTGTTTTTCAAAGAAGTCATTCGACTTCATGGCTTACCAAGGAGTATTGTTTCGGATCGAGATACGAAGTTCATAGGGAATTTCTAGAGGACCTTATGGAAGAAGCTAGGAACTAAATTGTTATTTAGTTTAGCTTATCATCCTCAGATCGATGGACAGACATAAGTGGTCAACAGAAGTCTGGGAGACTTGCTGAGAAGCTTGGTGACAGAGAACCACAACCAGTGGGACAGTATATTACCACAGGCAGAGTTTGCATACAACGACTCAGTGAATAGGATCACAGGCTAGAGTCCATTTCAGATTGTTTATGGTATGCAGCCGAGAGGAGATTCTGAACTGAGAGATTCAGAACAGACTTCTACTAGCAGCGCTAGTGCATAAGAATTCGCAGAGGCGATGAAAGAACTTCACGGTCAGGTGAAGCAGCGGTTGCAAAATTCAGTTCAGGAGTACAAGCGTAGAGAAGATCAACATAGGAGACAACTTCAGTTTGAAGTTGGTGATCTGGTTCTGGCACATTTGAGGAAAGAAAGGTTCCTGAGAGGAACGTATAATAAGCTGAAGATGAAGAAAATCAGACCATGCAAGGTCTTGAGAAAGTTTGGGACAAATGCTTACGAGATTGAATTACCCGATGGGATCGAAATTTCTCCCATATTCAATATCTCGGATTTGTACCCATATAAAGCTGAAGGAGCAGGGACAGGAACTGAGCAACCAATGATCCAGTGGATGAAATAGATGCCAGTTGTAGAGAATCCACAGATGGAATGCATACTGGACAAGAGGGTTGGTAAGAAGACCAGAAGAAAAGAATACTTCGAGTATCTGGTCAAATGGAAGAACCATCCAGTTGAAGATGCCAATTGGGAGACTGAAGTGGAGATACAGAAGCATGGACAGACCGTGTAGGAGCTCATGGACAGGAGCCCATGAAAATTTTCAAGCGAGGGAGTATGATGCAGGAGCATCGCCAACATCAAGCAAGCCAGCACGGAATGCAAGTGGATAGCTGGACAAGCGCCAACACAAATTTTGAAATTCCCTTGGATTGATGCGTCATCTTAAATGAAGTCATTTAAGAAGAGACGCACTTGTGTAATGTAATCGGACCTTGAGCGTATTTCTCTCGTCCTTAGTATATAGACGACATTTAAGATAGTTAATGTAAAGTAGATAGAATTTAATTCTAGATTAGACTGTTTGAGAGTCCAAGAGGGAAACGGGATATAGACACCCTCATTGTGCATTGTAACATTATGGATTATGAAGCAACATTGTTAAAGAAAACAAGAGCATGCAGAGAACTGTGTAAGAACCCCATGTACATATATTTGAATTAATAGAAGAAAGATTTGATTCAAATTCATGGTTTTGTGTCTGTTCTCTGTGTATTGATGTTGATATGCTCAAGAATGTTTGCTTCCTGTTATACATTTGCTTTTATATGCTGTGTATATGATTTCATGTTTGAATTGAGGTTTGAGAGGAAGAAGGAATGAGTTTCAATTGTTTCTCTATTTGAGCCAGAGGATTCCTGCAAGGAGTGCAGTTGAAGTGTCCGCAAGGAGTGCATTGACAGAAGGTTCAGATAGAGAAAGATTGTGTTCTCATTCATCCTAAAAGGTGCAGTTGGGTACAGAAGCCATGCAAGGAGTGCACAGGCTAAGAGAAATCTTAGGCTTGCGAACCTGAGTGAAGTATCAAGGACTACTACCATAGGTGTGCGCAGAGTCGAAGGACTTCAACACTTAGACGTGGTTGAAGGTTTGTCGTAAAGAGTGCATGCAAGAGTTCTCCTGAAGAACTTGAAGGTCGTGGGAAGAGATTAGGAAGGATAGAGCCTTTGAATTTGTTGAAGGACATCACAGAGCAGTTGTGCCTTGAAGGTTGGCAAGAAGCATCGCAAGTTTGCACACAGGTGGGACGAGTTCTGTGGAAGAATACTTAGTCGTTTCACATATTTCATCAGGAGAAACGTAAAGTCAGAATTATCCGAGGAGAATCAGTGAATCTCCGTGAGCCGTCATATCTCACAGAGGAGTAGGGGAGATACGTGAGTATTCCCATAGTGTTCAAATCTCAGGAGAGATAGAGCCATTGATCCAAGTCAGCCAGGGCCGTTGGATTATTCGTGAAATCTCCTGTCGGGATTTCGTGAGAGAAGAGTCGAATATTTGGCAACGGGAATCGTGATATTGCGATACGAGATATCCTGACGGTTACGTAAATAGTGTGGGGCCACAACTGAGTCAGTGAGTGGAGGATAGGTGGCACAAGCTATCGGGGTTTCGTGGCGAGAAGTCCCGATACAATAGCATCAAGATTCATGAAATCGCGAACCCCAAAGTCCCAATAGAGGTTGAACATGACACCCTTTCGCTCTCTTTGTGTTTAGGTTGGAAAATCCACTTGTCTCTTGGTCATACTCCTTTATAAGATTACAAATTGGTCTGTGATCCCTGTTGTCGATTCAGTGTTTCCAAGACAGTTGTCGTGTTGTCAATATGTTCAAAGAGAAGTTTGACCTAGAACACCTTCTATTGTGTCATCCATTTCTATAGTCCCTAAGACTTCTATTGTGTCAACCATCCCTGAGTCAGTCCTGAATCACTTGTTACTCTAATCTACTTCAAATATTTTATGTGTTTCATGTCATTAATGGGGGATACATTAAGGCCCTACTGTGACGAGTCTTTTTCTATCGACTTCAACTCATTATCCAGGAATAAGACTTAGAAACTAATTGGTACCTTGGAACTTGCATACCTCAATGGAAGGTTTCCTCGCTTTCGGAAATGGGTTTTCATTATTTACCCCTGATTCGGAGATTCCACCAAGTATTCGACTTCAAATCATTAATTTGCACCTGTTGGATTGTATTGGTGTACCTTGGGAGTCATTGACATTAATCGTGATTTCCATCGCACTTGTTAATGGTATACACTAATGACCAGTAATCAAGTGGTTTCTACCATGTTTGAATTCAACACATGTATTCTCATGGTTAGATTCGAACTATAGAGTGGTGGGGATGAAGACCCTAGATATTTTCTGACAGATTCAGGTTGCACTGGAGTATATTCATATTGTACTGTTGCATAAATACACAATGTATGTCTCATGGCTATGTTCAAATTTGAGTCTTTAACACATATATCCACAATGTGTTTTTGGTGGATATGTTTAGATTTGAGTCATAATGGCATGGATCCACAATGTATCACTATTAAATTTGAACGTTTTTGCGACGAAGTAGAGACGAATTTTTGTCGGCATAGATTCGTTTTTGCGACCAAGATGATTTTTTTTTTCCGTCGGAATCCATTTGTCGGTCTAGAGGCCACACATGGATCTTCATTGGTCTAGCGACCGAGAAAAGAAGCCTATTCAGAATAGGGAAAAGTTTGGCTAGAAATGAATGCTAGTCAGACGAACGACTAATATTAGTCGCAAGAGTGACCAAGACAACCCTGGTAAACTTAGTCAATAAACCACTATGAGTCGGCAGAACAATGAATATTAGTTTCTAGAGCGACCAAACCATCAGTTAAAAAGGTCAAACAAAGGAGGATCAGTTAGTCGCTAGAACGACCACGTGACCTAGTTTACGACCAAATGGAAATACAAGAGACTAACACATTGGTCGTTCTAGCGACTAACACGTTGGTGTTTGTGACCAATTGGAAATACTAGCGATGAACATGTTAGTCGCTAGAGTGACCAATGTTGGGTTTTAAAAAAAAAAAAATATATGCCATTCACACAAGAATAGAGAATACCAGCGAGTGTGTGAGGAGAGGATGATTGTATGCCTAAGGAGGCTATTGTAGTTCTCCCTTGAATAAGAAGAAGATCGATAATCATTGCCCATGGATTTTTCCCAATTTGGGTTTCCACATAAATCACGGTGTCAAGTGTATGAATGATGTGCTTGGTTTAATGTGTGTTTCATCTTGTTTATTTATCCTCTCTTATATGCTATGTTTTGATTCCGCTGACCAACAAAGGAAATTGTGTTTTTGGTGGAAAACAAGCATTTGTATCTCTAATTTTGATTGCGTTCACTATGAGAACTTTAAAAAAACTTGGGATTATGGCTATGGTGCGGAATGAAGTGAATCAAATAGTAGAAACTTGGGGTATGTTGCTCAACAACACACAAAATATCCCATGGATTTCTCAGTTACACACAAAATTGCTTAGCTCTCGCACACAAATTTCAATCGAAAGTTCAATCATATTCATAAACTCCATTTATATGTGGTCTCCTCAAATGGAATTTGTTTATTTCACTTTGGTGTTGGTAGGAAGAAGTTAAAAACATCAAAGAAGATTTCAAATTGTTGTTGTCATCTCGGACAGTGTATTTTGCAGCCTTTAAGATCTTGAATTTTGAACAGTACCATCAAGTTTAGTACCTGGGTGTTGTATCATCGTGTTAAAAGATGAAGAAAATGTGGAAAATTGTTGCACATTAAAAGTGTTTTGCAGTAAGAAACTTTTTGTTGTAATAGGAAGCTGGAAGGGAAGGACAAATTTTTATGGTTTCACAAATATTATGTCACACACTCAAATCCAATTTGTCAAGAGGCATGGTTGGTTCATTATAGGGCGTCATTGAGGAGAAACATCATCCAAGAATGCCAAATCATAGTTGAACAACAATTATCAGAATGTCAAACAACGCCCAAGTGCTATTCTAAAGGAGTGAAACAAATAATGCCAAGGGAGTCAACTCATACAATTTCAATTTTAAAACCAGTAAAATTAGTAACCCACCAAGGGAATTCAAAAATTCTTAGGCAATTGCAATTTTTAAATCAATTAAAGGATCGTAATTAAATTGAGAACACCAAATTTGTTCTTGAAGTCATTTTCAAGCGTAGATGTTGATGAGATTACCAATTTTGTTTTGGGAGCTGACATTGACTGAAAAGGTAGATTGTATGGAAGGGCCTTCTATTAAGGAAATCCCTATTGTGACAAGTATTCAATGTTTTATAAATATGGATATGGAGTGATTGATACTGATGGTATGAACACTCTATCAGTTCATCAACTAACAGGACGATCTGTGCCACCAATTTTGAAGGAAACAACTGCAATTAGAAATGAAGACAGTTACTTTTGGGTGAAAAACACAAATAATGGCTTTAATGCCTTCATCAATCTGATAAATGCTTAATCATATGTAGTGATGCTTTATTACTTGAATTAATTGTTGATCACTCCATAAACAATGTGTGAATAATTGTAACTAATTGTTAGGAACCAAATATCAATATAGCATAGAAAAACCTCAGAATAAGTACTCAACGCCTTGAAAAAGAGAGAAATTCAGATAATAAGCCTCTTCGAGGGGGAAACCTCCTTATGCCCACATAAATGTACAATTCCAAGATGATTCAAAATGAAAATGTCTCCTTGGTATATATAGGAGACTAGGAGGTATAATTACAA
>ML810319.1:198417-240807 GCA_009831015.1 Picea engelmannii
CCTTAAAGATCTATAATAACTAATTACTTACCATGGGACGATATTCATTGCCCCCTTCAATGTGCCCATTCTCCCTACAATGTTTTTCAACTATTTTTAAAGGTAGTCTTCTTCCATTAAAACCCTTGCATTCACAACAAGGGCAATAACATTTTCCATCACCATGAATCACCATGTGCTTCTTTAACATAACAAGCTCTCTTTTCTCGTTTGGAGTTGACATTTTAATTACCTATTACAACAAATACATTGAAACATTATAAGTACAATATACAAATCTATTCAAATAATTTGGTATATATTTAGATATTTGTAATGAAAATTATACAACATGTTCATAAAAAATAAGGGACAAAGCATGAAACCTAAAAGCATGAAACATTAATAAGAGGAGGTGGATCTATCATCACCCAAAATCACACTATGTAATATTAAGTCCCTAATAAAAATTAGGGTAGATTTAGGGATACATAAGAGTATTGATGCCCAATATCAACAAAAAAGCCACTTCTCTTCACTTCTATTTGGTTCTTTTCCAACTCAAGGAGGAAACCCTAAATGTAAATTTACTAAGGCAAGGATACTTAGATATTCAAGAAGTTACATGAAATATAAGAACAAAATTAGAGTGATTGAATCTAATTAGAGTGATTGTAGTTGAATTAGTAATCTTTTTACTCTATCAAAAGTGGATAAACCATAAAATATTTATAAGGAATTAAAATAAACCATAAAATCTTATTTAAGGAGTGAAAATAAACCATAAAATAGTTCAATAGAACCAAATTACTAAATCACATAGAAAATTTTTAAGTACTGACCTTCAAAATCTCAGCTATGTAGAGTCTGATCAATTCAATGTTTCTCTTCTTGAAAGAGAATTGAAATCGAGATTTCATAAAAAACCAAAACACCATTGCATCAGAACACCCGAATGATTTCCACAACTGTAGAAAATGATTGTTGCAACTATAATAAATTTGTCGTAACTGAGATATATATAGGATTGATTTGTCGTAAATGATCGTTTGATTCTCACACGTGCCATTGTTCGTTGCTATAGAGACTAACTGGTGGTTGGTCTCTCTACCAACCAACTTTCATCATTAAAATGACCAACTTGGAATGTTGGTCGCTAGAGTGACCAACATTTGGACCCCAAAAAAAAAAGTATATTTAGTCCAAAAAAAGCAAAACAAATACGATGAAATTTTAAACCGTCGTAATATTTCGTCATAATTTGTGCCCAATGTAGTAGTGTATGTTTGGTGGCCATGACTTGTATTAATTGACATGGATATTTTCATGTTGGCATTTATTCTTTGATACATTTGTATTATGAGTATGGGAATTCCTACCTCAGTGATGATATATTATTGTACTGTATTTCCTTGTTTGTTGACAAGTTTCCAACTGATGTGTTCCTTGTTCCCTACACGCACTCGACAAAGTATTTCAGCTATCACTATGTTCTAACTTCATACTTTTGGGGGATCAATGTTACACATTATTTTCGTCACCACTATGAACGTTAATGATGTAAACCTATCCTTTTTCTTGAGAAGGATCAATGGCTTGAATCCCCAAAGAAGAATGAAGATACATTTTCCCAGAGAGATGGAATTATACTTTTCCTTTGTCAAAAACCTTAAAAAAAGGGATTGTCGCACCTTTCTTTGTGTTAAGGGTGTGACAATATAGGATCATCGCAAGTTTCACCATAGTGGTCCGCGACGTCATCGCAGTTTTATTAGTGTTAAGGGTGCGACGATTTTCATACGAAGGAAAAAGGGGAATTTCTCGAAAGTTCTAGAATAGAAGCTTCGAGGGTGATGTGTCCTCCAATCAGTTTGGATCTAAGTCACATCCTTGATCTCTTGGGATCATTCTAACCTCTTCACCCTATCCTTTTCAGCCTATAAAAGGAGAGGATTTCTCATGGGGAAATTTGGATTTGAGTTGGCTAGGTTTTGGTGTGAGCTTGAGTAAGTTTTGTAGATTTGGTCTTTGCTTTGTCAAGATAGATTGTTGATATCAGAATCCTTGGAGCAGAAGTGTGTGGGAATAAAGGAATTGTTGGAAGGGACCTTACAACATCAAGGAATTGGTTGTATTCCACTTTTCATATCTTTAATACAGTGATATATTTCTTTCCCATAAAATTGGTCTTATTTTATTATATGACTCCTTGATCACATACATAGGTTTTGTTGAGTATATGTTGTTTCTTTCACTTCATTGGCTTGTGCATTTTCACAGGTTCAACATCCCATAAGCCTTGAAATGGAGTGAGCATGACACTAGCAAGGACAAATGACATTTAAAAGGTAAGCCATTTATCTCTTGTTAGCTAGTATGCTTTATAATTAAAACTTAGGGAAAGTTTTATATTTTTTCTTGTTTTGTTCTAGTTTCAGGGTGAAACTAGGGAGATCTATTTGTGTCTGCACTTACCAATTTGTCTGATAACAATCCACTTGTAAGAGAATTTTTTTTGAAATTCACAAAACCAAGAAGTGTGGCAATGATGTAGGCTCGAGGACTTCTAAGTTTGGTGGATTCAATTTGGAAATCTATTTCTGATATAGATTGCACCATGCAAACCTAAAAGAAAAAAAAAATTCTCACTCAAATTTACAATTCTCAAGACTTGTTAATTAGATAGATATGTAAAGTAGTCCTATAATTGTATTCCTTGATTAAAGTATTAAAAGGAAACTAGCATAACCTCAAGCTATATAGGTAAGGTTCCTTACTACTGAATGCATTTATCCTATGTAATATGTGGTGTGCTTGAACAACTGAATTCACATGATTTCGAGCAACATGTTTTTCAAGGTGATATAACTTATGGTATTTAAAATTGTGATAGTTGGTTGATAAAGGGAACTCATTGACCAAAAAAGTAAACCTACATTATAGGAACAATAAGTTAATAACTATAAATGTCTCAAATGTTGAGTCAACATTACATGCTTTGTCATGTCCTTCATATATTCTTCCATGAACCAAAGGACAACTTATCGACCTACAATATTCTCAATTTATTTCTCTAATTCAAGTAGGACTTCTTCTACAGGCCTTCAAAGGTTTCCAATAAAAATGCCACCATCTCCAAAGTCACGAACATCCACAAAAAAATGTGTCATAACCAAAAAAAATCTTTACTACAATTAATATAATACATGTTACATTGCATTTCCCTCTTTGGCATTCAGATAAATAATATAAACAAGAACAAAATAAAAATTCCAAAATATTCTCAATGTTATTCACAAGGGTTTGAATAAAAAATTAACATTGTGCCTATTTTAGGCTCCAAGGGTAACATTGTGGTCTATTTGTATCTATAGAAAAATTATGGATATATAGGAATACAAGAATATGATATAATTCCAACCATCAATTTTATAAACACTGTCTCTCTTTGCCATTGGAAATTGTATAAACAAGAATGAAATATGAATTTGCAAAAGATTCTCAATGTTATTCACAACTGTTTGACCAAATTGTAACATGGTTGTTGGCCCTTGGTCATGTATTAAGGAAGAAAGCGAAGATTAAGGAAGAAGAAAGACAAAGTATGAAGTGTGTGGAAGGTACACAAACTGAGGAAGGGTCGAAGTGGTTAAAGAGGCATAAAAAAAGGAACGAAGTAAAGGAAAGAAATCCGTTGAAAGAGAAGATAAAGGAAGACAAAGCAACAATGAAGATAGATCGTGGACAAGTCAACAAGCGAAAGATGACATCAATGGATGATTTGGATCACCTCGTGGAGAAAAAGGAAGAACAGGTCATCGAAGTCCTTAAAATGCGGGTTATGTGGACCTTGGGTTTTGGCACTTGGGATTCGGTCCATGGTTTTCTAATAGTCATGGAATGTATAAATAGAGATCTAGAAGATTTTATATGGGAGGCGATAGTGATGTCGAGATGTAAAAGTGTTATGTTTTAGGGTATTCTTGTATTTTGGGTTTTTAGCTGGGTGCAAAGATCGACTCTGTAGTTGGGTGCCCAGGCATAGGAAATAAAGAGGAAGAGAGAGAAGGATTTGAAAATGAGTGAGAATATAGAATTGTATATCTTCATCTATTCTATCAATAAACACAGTTCTGTAGACATATCCCTAGGGAGAGGGTGAACCACGTAAAATATTGTTGTTCCATGTGGTTGATTCTTTGTTATTTACTACCTTTTACACTGTTATTTCATTGTTATGTTTCCCATCGAAGTTAAGCATAATATTGTTAAGAATATCTGGACTATTTTGTGTTGTTGTTTTGGAATCATCTTGCATTTCCTCTGGTTGTAGAAACTTGTGTCCTGCAACCCCCCTATTGCTACTTCGGGTGAGACTTCATCTGCTTCGTAGGTATTTTCGTAAGGGCCAGTAGTCAGGGTTTGTTGGTGCGTTGTTATATTTGAACCCTGGGTCTTCCCCCATGCCAACAAATGGTTCCATTGCCGGGATTGGGATCTTCTTGAGGGAATTTCAAGGTGGTTTCCATCGAAGAAAAAAATTCATAGTTGGATGGAAGAACAAGAAAGGGACTTCGCCGAAGCTCAGAACAAGAACCCTAGCATTAGTACAAAATAATGGTTGGGAAGGTACATTTTTACTAATGTGCATGAGATTTTCTTTGTAGGAGTTCATCAGGAGTTGTATGAGTGGTTAGCCAGACTAGCAGACACTCAGTTTGAAATCAGATCTAGACCACCTGTGGTTTGGACATCAACGTTGACTAAGAAAGTCAAGAAAGTTGATAACGTTGTGTCAAGTGCAGTGGATCTCTAGTTTGACAACACTATTGGGGGGTACATTACTGAATTTTCTATTGATAGAGTGGAATCATATAGTCAAGCAGAGAGGTATTTCTTCAAGGGACCTAGAGGAAAGTTTCTACGCTTTTTGAAGTTGAATATTAAGATGTTATTGCATGAGAAGAATATCTTAAAGATACAGTAATCAATTGGATTTTAAAGATAATGTTCAAGAATTCAGACAGTGACAGTGACACAACGATTGGACACACGCATAATGGGAGATCATTCAGAAATATTCCTCTTGCGAACCTATTTAAGAAGAGTTACGGGCCATTATCACAAGATGAAGGATTCTACAGTGGAGAAGAAGCAAAGTGATCAGATGAAGAGTATTCAGATTTCACAAGGGAAGAGGAAGTAGAGACGTAAGAACCTCACCGATAAGAACCAAGAAATGCAGGTATTTCACCTACTGTCGAAGTAAGTATGGCTACTCCTCCTATGTTTTTAGTAGCACCAACTAACCAGAGTAACCAGAGTAATCAGAGCACTCAAAGTACCGCCACAAGAAGTTTAGTACAGGCTCAGTCGAGAAACCAAGGAAACTCAATGGCAGATGAAATGAGGTTAACTATTTTCATAGGATATGCATCTGAGGATCATGAACAACAATGGTTCTTATGCGAAGCTGTATGGATCATTAAGCAAGTCACGAAGATGTTAAGAGAGCTCAATTTATTACTACCTTGAGGGATAGTGCACTGAGCTGGTATATGAAGTTTGTTACAACATCTATACAGCCTAGAGCATTGAATGAAATTAAGACTGCATTGAGTGCATAGTTCAAGAATCCTAGTTTGGAGTCACAATGCATTATAGAGTTGAAAGAAATCAACAAAAGGTGACTGAAACTGTTTGGGAATTTGATCAGAGGTTTAAGACCTTGACAGGCCGTTTAAGTTTTCAGATTCCAGATGAACAACATAAGGAATGGTACATCGCTTCCCTCCTGCCACACATTAGAGTTCATGTAATGCAACAGAAGGTCGCTTAGCAGGATGAAGCATTAGATATTTCCATGAAACTAGAAGCAGCCCCTGTAGGCAAATCCAGTCCAGGTATGAGTTAGATTTTGAATCAATTAACTAGTTTATCTTTACAGGTTGAAGACATGAATAAAGACAAAGGAAAAGAGAAAAGATAATACATTTGGTGTATCAAATGTAAAGAAGAGGGCCATGAAAAAGAGCACTATCCTTTATTTAGTGAATACTTGGCCTCTGGAGCTCCTAACCCTTTGAAGCAAGCTACTTTACCATGGTGTGAGGTATGTAGAACTAGACATCGCCCTGGTGAATGTTATTATATGCAGAAATATGTCCAGACACCCACCAATCTTTATTGTACATTCTGTATATATGTGGGGCATGATGAGAAGGATTGTAGGGATTATGATCTCATGAATGAAAGATCAAGGGATGCATATAGAATTCAAGGAGAATTACAGCCAGAAGGGAATGTTGCATAATTCAATTCCCCAGGAAGAGGAAGCTTCAACCCTTGCAGTGGGTTCAAAGGAAGAGGATGAGGAGGAGGCATGGGTCAAGGTCGAGGTCATATTATTTTCTATAACTACGCCCAACTAGGTCATTTGGCAAGGGGTTGTTAGAACCATTGAAATACTTGTAGCTACTGTAATTCATTTGACCATGTCATTGAACACTGTCCAGTATTGTTAGCTAAATTTTAGGAAAGATGAGGTGGAAACCAACAAATCCAGAAAATATTAGTTGAACCTCGTGGTGAGGAACCCAAAGTCGCTATTATTACTAGAGGAGGCATTGTGACTCTAGGAAAGACTACATATGGATCATGGATCAGAATATCTTCAGTGAAGGTGCCATTGTTTGATCCAAGGAAAGAAAATAATAATTTTGAAGAAGAAAGAAGAGAATTTGTAGATGAACATGCTTCTTCATCTAGAGAACAATCAAAATTAAGGGAATGTGAAATGCCTCCAACATTTTATCAGTCTACCCCACCTAGACAAGGAAAAGAGGTAAGCAATCTTTTGGACTTCTTGTATACTTGTATTGATTTGATTAAAGATGAAAGAGTTGTCTAGGAACTACAACATTTGATAAGACAATATGAAATTGGAAGAGTAGATTCTCTATTGAGTAGAGATGTGAATCAAGTATCTAAAAAAAGGAGGACAAGTAAGGAACTGCACCTTAGTGCTCAGATTGGAGACTATGACATGGACTATGTGGTCCTCGACCTGGGATCAGAAGTAAATGTTATGATGAAGAACACTTGGGCATTGATGGGAACAAATAAATTGATTTACTCTTCTATTAGGATCAGGATGGATAATTAGCAGGCAGTGATCCCCTTTGGAAGACTAGAGCATGTCGCTATGGACATCGATGGAGTGAGGACATTTACAAACTTCAAAGTGATCGATATTGTTGATTATAGTTGTCCCTATCCTGCGTTGTTGGGTATTGATTGGGATTTCGACAATTTGACTGTTATTGACCTGAAAAAGAGAAGAATGACATTTGAAGGTGATGGCCTTAGGGTCATTACACCTCTTGATCCTGATGAAGGTCGCAGATACACATAACCTATAAGAGAAGAAGACTACGCCTATTAGATGAAGAGCATCTATAAACTAACAGCAAGACAAAAAGATTATATTAATCCTAAAAAATATGGAAATCTAAGTTGGCGAAGTGAAAGTTCATGCTCGTCAGCTTCAGAAGAAGCAATGGAAAATTGGCAGAACAAAATGTATGAAGTCTCTACGTGAGGTGTGCCATATTGACTAAGGCAGTTAGATGGATTGGCACAAAAGTAAGTAATCTTCCTACATTTGATGGATTGAATAATTTAATGACATTTCTATTTGAATTTTAAGGAATTGTACCATTACAATAGAGGTTTTTGGCACTAGATGAAGCCTTGAAAGAAATGCTAGCTAGATGGTGGGGAATGTTGTTGCAAGAGTTGGTTCTAGGCTGTAATAGAGCCAAGCCTTAGCACATTTTAAATGAAAAAATAATTATCACTCAGAACTTGATTTGGGTTGCGTGCAAGTAAATTCCGAGATAACCACGAACCACTTTTGATTAGAAGATGCCCCTTCCAACCCGAGAGGGATATCTCAAATATATTTCATGATAGGATATCCAATAAGCTTAATAGCGGGCAGATCTGTGGGTAACAAAAAAATTTCAGGTTTTTAGGGTTGATGGGTTGGACCGGGAGGTATTCCATTGGGCATGGAGTCAAATGATCAAGAAAAAAATAAGAGTGTTTCGGAAATGGAAATCCATGGAGCAGAGGCAAGGCAGAAGATAATTACAAAGAGAAGGGTTTATAAAAGTATGGCAGCAGAATAAGGAGAAAACATATCAATACACAAGGATCACTTAGCGATGAGTGAATTCCAAGAATAAATCAGTGGAAAGAGATGGTTGGGACAGAGCATCTAGAAAAGGATGAATTATGAACCTTGATCTCTGCAAGAAACATCCTATAACCAGTCTGCAACATAGCATCTAACAGAGGATGAATTCTATTACAAAACAATTACAAATCGAGAAGAAAAGATAGATGGAGTGATATTGAAACTAAGAAAATGAACAAACTTTGCAAGAAACATCACAAGAATATTTGATATGGATAAAACATGCTTCTGCAATCTTTTATTAAACTAAAAATGAAAGCTATAGCCTAGGAGTACTACTCCTGTGTCTTTCCCCCCTTTCTTCTTCAAGAAGATACAATAATATAGGTATTCTTTCGAATAACTAAAAAATGATTCGAATTAAAAAATAAATCCCTCTAGAAATGAACAGGTATCTCATGTAGGTATTGAGGTCGAAATCCTCCCAAAAGATAACAATAGTTACCAACAATTTCATAAACTTTCTGCCATAGAAAATGGGTCAAACTGTTGAAAATTGGGGCTATGGTTATGGTTTTGTATCTCTCGAATACTGATAGTTGTGTATAAAATGAAAGAGGTTTTTGTGCATATATGTTTTTTGAGAAAAAACCTCTCTCAGTTCCTTGAGATCCATTTCCATTTGCCCCAGATATGCATTTTACGAACATGTGTCGAAACATGAAGATATGAGATCCGGAAATTAGGGCTCGAAGATGGATTCGATTCTCCCAATATGTGACACCTTTAGGAAAACTAAGAGAGACTATTTATCTTTGATGTGTTAGGAAAATAATACTCTGACTGTTTCTCAAAATGATCCTCCAGTCGCTCGGAATCATCATTTGAAAATGATGACTCAGCACAGTAAAAAATGCCATATTTCTGAAAATGAACCTCACCTTTCAGGGGACTTTTGACTACCTTCCCAAGCTCCAAATAAAATTATGAAGACACCAATGGAAATATTAGGATCTGTAGATGTCGAGAGAGTATTAGAACATGGAAAATGTCCTCTACAAGGTTGAGAACAATGGTTTTTTCCCAAGGAAGTTTTTTGCATATGAAAAATTTGCGATTTTGGTGGCTAACAGGTCGAAAACAAGGGTATCTTAGTTGTTGAAGGTCTTGGATTTCGGTGGCTAATAGTGCAATTTCAGAGCGATGTAAGCCACCAAAAGTCCCAAAACCCCGATTTTGGCTTTTGGGTTTCAGGAAAACGGGCAGTGGTCAAAATCTTTATGTCGACCAAACCCCCGACTATCGAAAACCCGAAATGGTGATGTGGCATTTTTGTAAAACCTTATTATAGTGATTTTATGTTGTTTATTGCATTCTTTTCACGCCTACTCATGAGATATTCCTCCATGTGGCTTGATGCATGGTGCTTTAATGCTTGGTCTCAACCGATACACTTTCGATAGCTAATGGCATATGAAACTTGAGATTTAAGCTACCGAAAGTCTGGACTTTCGGTAGCTAAACACTATAAAGTTTTTCCTCCTAAGCTACTGAAAGAAAAAATTTCAATATTTGTTCCAACATAGGCTCCATCTAGGGATGGTGCTTTCTTGTAAAGTACCAAGAATAGCAGACCACGTGCCTTCATCCATTGGGCTACCTAAAATCATCCTTATCAAACTCTGAACCCTATCATTTTAATTGCATCTTTTTGAAACAAAAAAACACTTATTCATTCATTGGGATATGGAGTCGTAATGCTTTAAAACAAAACCATACTAGATTCAAAACTGAACTGAAAACATATTGAAAACCACCGCTGTAATCTAATGCTCAAAGTCAATCTTATTTATATACATCACCTACTCTAACTACTGAAAAATTCCCACTGAATCAAATGATACGAAAATGCCAGTGAAGACAATCCAATAACTGTCTACTTATTTGAGATTTGCTCACACTTTCTTTGAGAAGGTTAAAAAAGGAAAATGACAACTCCCATCTGACCTGTTGTTGATCATGAATTTTCAAACTTTTCATCGATTCTTGTGACAAAATATCCATGACATAGCATACTCCTCCATTAAATGAATCTAAAAGGTCAGCAAAAGGATCATAAAAAAATGCATGGTCCTGAGGTTTTAAATAACAAGATTCATCAAAGACTATTGTGTGCTCCAATTTATTTTGCTCAAGATCATCCTCAAAGAGGATATCCAAACATCCTTCATCTAATATGACATCTGTCTGAAGATCGTCATTCCTCAATGAAAAACCTGTAGCCAATTGTTCTAGAGAAACAATATTATAATCATCAGTGTACTCATCATATTTAGGTTCAACAGATAACTCAGGAGTGTCACAAATGCTCGAAATATTGACTGTGGATTCCTCAAGCATGGGAAATTCTGGTTCTTTCTCTAGCATGATGTCTATCTCAGATTCATACTCCAAATCACAGTCTAAATCATTCTTGAACAAAAACATTCCTTCAAGACTGTTAAACATGACAACCACATCTTTTTCATGAAACAAAATAGAGTCTACAAGATGATCTCTTGGCAGGAAATCATCATCATAAATAGGTTCACTAACTTCATGTAAAGTTCCATCAAACACATGACTGCCATCATTTAAAAATAGATTTACATTTTTAGAAATGGAAGAAGTTTGACACTCATATCCGGGACTGTGTGAAAGTTGCAAATCTGTGTGAGTAGGGGTTGTAACATAGCTATTCAGGAGAAAATCTATCTCTTCTTCTGTTAAAGGAGGAGGTGGTTTGTGTAATTTCTGGATCAAGCAACTATTCTTTGCTTTCTCTTATGCAGGTTGACCATGATATTGAATATCTTCTTCTTGAATATGATCACAAGAGCTATCATATCTTGTTTCTTTATCAGCCAACTCTTCGTCGTGCTGGTCACCTTCATCGACTTGAGAAATTTCTGATATTCCTTCCTCCTCTTCAAGAAGATTAGTTTGATCTTGTTGTCTTATGAATTTTATATTACAACAATCTTCAAAAAGTATTTCAGCTAAATAGATTCTTTTACAATATTGATGAAAAAGGATGTGAAAATATTTCAATGAAGGAATACTAGAATGGGGTAAATATTTATACCGAATCCTAGCATCCTTTTCCAACGAAAACACAAACAATTTCATGAGGACATCTTCATGGTGTATATTTAATTCATCCATGAGATTGTGGAATTCAAACAAGTGTTGAGAAGGATTGTCATCCGCGTATTCACCAAATTTAGGAAGGACATATTCCCAAACTTTAATTCCTGGAACAGTGTTTGGAAAACCATAAACATTTGTAAAGTCCAGAGGAGAAAACCTTGTAGCAATCCAAGCAGTGAACGAATTCGACATTTTGAGACTAGTGGAGTCGCCAGGGAAATCATGTACAGTCTATGAACCAAGGAGTCGCCAGGTGAATGATCACATCCAATTGAATTCCTATCCCTTGTTCACCATCAAGAGATAGATCTAAAATTTGTTGTATCCCAGGGAAGATAACTTCGTCCTTCGTCCCCGAAAATGGTGCTATAAATGTTGTCGCAAGAGTTGGTTCTAGGCTATAATAGAGCCAAGCCTTAGCACATTTTAAATGAAAAAATAAGTTATCACTCAGAACTTGATTTGGGTTGCGTGCAAGTAAATTCTGAGATAACCATGAACCACTTTTGATTAGAAGTTGCCCCTTCCAACCCGAGAGGGATCTCTCAAATATATTTCACGATAGGATATCCAATAAGCTTAACAACGGACAGATCTGTGGGTAACAAAACGTTTTGAGGTTTTTAGGGTTGATGGGTTGGAACGGGAGGTATTCCATTGGGCATGGAGTCAAATGATAAAGAAAAAAATAAGAGTGTTTCGAAAATGGAAATCCATGGAGCAGAGGCGAGACATAAGTTGATTACAAAGAGAAGGGTTTATAAAAGTATGGCAGCAAAATAAGGAGAAAACATATCAATACACAAGGAGCACTTAGTGATGAGTGAATTCCAAGAATAAAACAATGGAAAGAGATGGTTGGGACAAAGAATCTATAAAATGATGAATTTTGAACCTTGATCTCTGTAAGAAACAACCTATAACCAGTCTGCAACAGAGCATCTAACAGAGGATGAATTCTATTACAAAACAATTACAAATTGAGAAGAAAAGATAGATGGAGTGATATTGAAACTAAGAAAATGGACAAACTCTCCAAGAAACATCACAAGAATCTCTGATATGGATAAAACATGCTTTTGCAATATTTTATTAAACTAAAAATGAAAGCTACAGCCTAGGAGTACTACTCCTGTGTCTTTCCCCACTTTCTTCTTCAAGAAGATACAACAATATAGGTCTTCTTTCGAATAACTGAAAAATGATTCGAATTAAAAAATAAATCCCTCTATAAATGAAAATGTATCTCATGTAGGTATTGAGGTCGAAATTCTCCCAAAAGATAACAACTGTTACCATCAATTTCAGAAACTTTCTGCCATAGAAAATGGGCCAAACTGTTGAAAATTGGGGCTATGGTTATGGTTCTGTATCTCTCGAATCGTGATAGCCATGTATAAAATAAAAGAGGTTTTTGTGAATCTATTTTTTATGAGAAAAAACCTCTCTCAGTTCCTTGAGATCCAGTTCCATTTTCCCCAGATCTGCATTTTACAAACATGTGTCAAAACATGAAGATATGAGATCCAAAAATTAGCGCTCGGAGATGGATTCGATTCTCCCAATATGTGGTAGTTGTAGGAAAAATGAGAGATCCTATGGATATTTGATGTGTTAGGAAAAAAATCCTTTGACCGTTTCTCAAAATGATCCTCCAGTCGCTCAGAATCATCATTTGAAAATGATGACTCAACACAGTAAAAAATGCCATATTTCTGAAAACAAACCTCACCTTTTAGGGGACTTTTGACTGCCTTTCCAAGATCCAAATGAAATTATGAAGACACCAATGGAAATATTAGGATCTTCATATGTTGATAGACTATTAGAACGTGGAAAATGACCTCTCCAAGGTTGAGAAAATTGTTTTTTTCCCAAGGTAGTTTTTTGCATATGAAAAATCTGTGATTTCGGTGGCTAACAGGCCGAAAACAAGGGTATCTTAGCTGTTGAAAGTCCTGGCTTTCGGTGGCTAACATTGCGATTTCAGAGTGACGTAAGCCACCGAAAGTCCTGAAACCCCGATTTTGGCTTTCAGGTTTCAGGAAAATGGGCAGTGGTCAAAATATTTATGTCGGCCAAACCCCCAACTGTCGAAAACCCAAAATGGTGATGTGGCATTTTTGTAAAAAAATATTATAGCGATTTTATGCCATTTATTGCATTCTTTTCGCACCTACTTGTGAGATATTCCTCCATGTGGCTTGATGCGTGGCTCTTTAACGCTTGGTCTCGACCGATACACTTTCGGAAGCTAATGGCATATGAAACCTGAGATTTAAGCTACCAAAAATCTACACTTTCGGTAGATAAACACTATAATTTTTTTCCTCCTAAGCTACCGAAAGACAAAATTTCAATATTTGTTCCAACAGGGAACACACAAGAAGAACATCACAAAGTGGGTACAATGTCACACCTTGTTGACAGTGTGATTTTCAAACCAAGTTGAAGCTTGCGAAGTTACATAGGTTAGATTTTTCCTAAGGACCATGTGCGAAGTTGTGAGGAAGCCTGGAGAAACATTCCTAAAGAACAGTGGATACACAAGTTCATTAACACCTTATATACTATTCCTATCAACTGGTATCTTCAAGCAGAAGTGTGCCTAGTCACTACAGATTGGTATGGTATGACCCAAAAATTTATAGATACGTTCCTATTTGAAAGTCAGTACCCCACAATAGATCAGGATTTATAAATTGTAATACAAAAGGTCTTTAAGGAGGCACCTAAACCCCCTCTTGAAAAATAAGAATATGAATGGACTGTGCCTCTTCAATGGTTATAGGGCTGTGATAATCTTAATTCTGATGAGGACAATGACCCTAGGAATGTGAACATTTTATAAACTGAAGGACAAAGAGATATAGAAGGGTCATGGATTTAATTACCTTTTGTTGGGCAGCCTATTAAAATTAAGAAGGTTAATATTGGAACAGAGCAAGCACCTAAGTTGGAAAATTTTGAAGAATATTGGGATGATGCTACTATTAGTAAGATTACATAACTATTGCATGAGTATCAGGACTTGTTTCCAACCAAGTTCACAGACATGAAGGGCATTAAAGGGCCCATGGGAGAAATGAAGATTCCTTTGAAAGCAGATGAAATTCCTATCAAGCAGAGGCCTTACAGATTGAATCCCAAGTACAAGCAGAAAGCTAAGATTGAATTAGATAGAATGATGGAAGCGAAAATTATAGAACCAATCGAAGAATCTGAATGGATCATCCCTATGGTGGTCCAAGATAAGAAGACAGGAGAAATCATAATCTATGTATGTCTAAGAAAATTGAATGATGAATGTTTACATGATCCATTTCCTACACCTTTTACTGATGAAGTTCTAGATAATGTAGGAGGACAAGAAGTTTACTCATTCATAGATGGATTTTCAGGCTATCACTAGATCATAATTGCTAAGGAGGAAAGACATAAGACTACAATTGCAACATAATGGGGTTCTTTTCAGTACACTATGATGCCTTTTGGTTTGAAGAATGCACCAAACATCTTTCCAGGGTGGTGGTTGAAGCATTTAAGGAATTTTTACATAAGTTTTTGGAGGCATACTTTGATGACTGGGCCATTTTTAGTCTATTGAAAGATCATATTAAATGTTTGATATTAATGTTGGATAAGTGCAGACAATGTCAGATTGCCCTGAACTTGAAGAAGTGTATTTTATTTTCACCTTTTGGAGTGTTGTTAGGACACATTGTGTGTAAGAAGGATTTGTTGGCAAATCCTTCCAAGATTTATATCATTGTTTATCTACCTCCTCCTACTTCGGTTAGACATCTGCGTAGTTCATTTTTGAGGATATCATAACTAGATTTGGATGCCCGAAGATTCTTATGAGTGATCAAGTCACACACTTCATTAACAAAACTATTGAAGCCTTGACTCAGGAGTTCGAAGTTCACCATCAGAAGATCACACCATATCACCCACAGGTGAATGGTATAGTCGAAGCTTCCAATAAGATTTTGGAGACAACGTTGACTAAGATTTCTAGTGTTAATACAGATGATTGGGATTTGAGAATTCCAATAGTGTTATGGTCTTATCAAACTACTTGCAAAAAGTTAACAACACAAACTCCCTTCAAGTTAGTTTATGGCTAGGAAGCAGTGGTACCTATGGAATATTTGGTTCCTAGTTTAAGAATTGAAACATTTATAGGTATGGATGACATTGACGTTATTCAAGACAAGCTCGCGCAGTTGATGGAACTAGAAGAATATAGGTTCATTGCAGGATTTCATCAGCAGGTACAAAAAGAATGAGAAAAGTCTTACCATGACAAACATATCAAGAAGAAAGCATTTAAACAAGGAGATTTGGTACTTTTATATGAAAACAAGTTCATGAAGCATCTAGGAAAGTTCAGGACACATTGGCTTGGGCCATTCAAGGTTGTCTATGTTACATAAGGTATAGTTGTGCAGTTGAAGACTCTTAATGGAGAATGGAAGGATGTTTTAGTAAATGGGAGCCGATTGAAGTTGTATTATGACAACCGGTTGCCTCACAACTCTCAGTAAAAGAAAAGGAAGAAGGGTCTAGGTACCAGGTGTAGTTGAAATTAGGTACCAGACACAGAAAATAAATTTTGCACACGATAGGGAGGGAAAGAGTAGAAAGCACAGGCTGCTCCACGCAATCTGTAGTCGAAGTAATATAGAAGGCTCAACCCTGCAGTGACTCGGGACGATTCACATGTGAGTGTTGGCCCTTGGTCATGTATTAAGGAAGAAAGCAAAGATTAAGGAAGAAGAAAGACAAAGTATGAAGTGCATGGAAGGCACACAAATTGAGGAAGGGTCGAAGTGGTTAAAGAAGCATAAAAGAAGGAACGAAGTAAAGGAAAGCAAGTCGTTGAAAGAGAATATCGAGGAAGACAAAGCAACAAAGAAGATAGATCGTGGACAAGTCAACAAGAAGAAGAAGACACTAATGGGCTCTTTGGAGCACCTTTCGAAGAAAAAGGAAGAACAAGTCGATGAAGTCCTTAAAATGAAGGTTAGGTGGACCTAGGGTTTTGGCGCTTGGGCTTTGGTCCATGGTTTTCTAAGAGTCGTGGAATGTATAAATAGAGGTATAGGGGAGTTGATATGGGAGGCGATAATGATTTTGAGATGTAAAAGTGTTATGTTTTAGGGTATTATTGTATTTTGGGTCTTTATCTAGGTGCAAATATCGACTCTGCAACTAGGTGTGCAGGGATAGGAAATAAAGAGGAAGAGAGAGAAGGATATGCAACTGAGTGCACAGATAGAACTGTATATCTTCATCTATTCTATTAATAAACACAGTTATGTGGACGTAGCTCTAGGGAGAGGGTGAAACACATAAAATATTTTCGTTCCATGTGGTTGATGCTTTGTTATTTACTACCTTTTACACTGTTATTGCGTTGTTATGTTTCCTGTTGAAGTTAAGCATAATACTGTTAATAATCATTGGGATATTTTGCATTGTTCTTTTGGAATCATATTTCATTTCCTCTGGTTTTAGACACCTGTGTCCCGCAACCCCCCTATTGCTACTTTGGGTGAGACTTCACTTGCTTTGCAGGTGTTTCCATAAGGGCCAATAGTTAGGGTTTGTTGGTGCGATGTTAGAGTTGAACCCTGGGTCTGCCCTTGTTCCAACAATGGTAACTAGATTAAGCTCCTTTGTTTGAATGTAAGGGGAACATTGTAGTTTTTTTTATGTCTCTAGTGTGATTATGGATATGTAAGAATATGAAAATGTAGTGTATGCAACCCCCTATGTACTCTTACTTAGGTGATGGGGTACTCCAAAACAATCAAATTGTTTTGATATCACTCTATAACACTTTTAGGATGCCTTTCATGGCCATCCAACACTACCTACAACGTTTATTAATTGATATGATACAAATAAATATACATTCATATGACCTTTGGATTCATCTTCCAAGGTCTCTTGGAATCCCTATGATCGTTACAGAACTTAGTTGTTCATATTCCGTGAAGTTCATAACTCTAACATATCACATTTCCAACAATAAACCATCTATGAGGCCAAAATTTACTGCTAACACTAATACAATATATAATTCATATGCAAATACAAATTAGTAGTGGAAATCCTTGGGGTAATGGTACAACAAAACTCCCTTATCTCTTATGCGTTGGATCACTCTAAATATGGGAAATGTAATTGTAAATAATAATCCATATTTATAATTCTTTCACTACTCATTGAACTCAATGCATTAGAAAAATACAAAAGCATTCCATAAAACATCCATATCTATAAATAAATCCATGCCCACCAAACTAATTATCGAGGAGAAATTTTCCATCTAGCCATATGAATTGACTAAGGATTCCACCCCTCATCTAGAACAAGATACCACCAAGGAGGAGGAACCTACTATGGGGATGTAAAATCACTCAACCCAATCCATTACTCTCATGACAAGCCTATTGTTCATGAGATATCTCTCCATGCCCTCTTCCATTCATTGTACCAGTGATGGAAATCTCTTCCACTACCCCACACAACAAAAGGAAGACCCACTCTTTCCCTACTCAATAATAAATTAGAGTGTTCTTTCCTTGTAGTTCTCTTCAATGTGTGTATAAATATCCTAATCTGTTGTTTTTCTTTGGTAATAACTTGGGATGGAACACACTTGTCCACTAATAGTAAATGAGTAGTAATAACAGGGTTACATGACTGCAGGTTTTAACTAAGTGAATATGGACATTCCAAGCATGGTATTTGTCTCCAACCATACCATTTTCATCCACATTTTCAACAACTAGATTCCCCATCTTCTATGGGCTCTTAACAATCACTAGAACATGAGAAACATATTCCATTTATAGCCATAACTGTTAGGATATTTATACACTTAGGAGTTATTTAAGATCAACTTATTCTAATGTATCATTAAGTAAAAGTTTGTTTATTTAGTATGCATTAATATGAATTTGTAGTTAGGTAATCCAATGGTCACGATATGTTCATGAAATAGATGTTGGATTACTAAGAGAGGGAGTGAATCAATAATAGAGCAATCTAATCCTTTTTAACCATATAATGCAAGCGTTATATCAATGTAGAAAATCATCCAATATTTGCAAATTAAATAAACAATGAACAAATGAAAAATCATACACATACATAGTACACCAATTTTTTTACGTGGAAACCCAAAGCGGGAGAAAACCACATAAGGAATTTTCTTATATGTCTTGAAGAATTACATTCATTGAAAGAACCAACTTCCTTTGTTTTCCAGCTGCAACTGGAAGGAGGATCCAACCACTTAGTTTCTCAGGCTACAACCTGAGGGAAGATCCAACTCCCCAATTCTCTAGCTACAACCAGAAGGAGGCTACAACCCCCTATGTTCTCCGGCTACAACCAAAATGTGTCTACAACCACCTATCCTTGCCCCGTGCAACTTCCCTGATGTATAAGTAGAATGATGGAACCAGTGTCACACTATCACTGAAGATATATTGTTGTAAACATATACCAATCAACCTGCACCAAACAACCTATACCAATAACCTGAACCATGCATCAACCTGTACCTCAACTTCTAATCAACCTGTATCATAAACAAGTGCATCAACCATGCACCAACCTATACCTCAACCTCAACCAAAATGATTCATCCATTTCATCATCCAAATCTGATTTGTAACTCTATAATAGACTTGGTGTATATGATCACATGCCTACAAACCTTGCTTAACTTTAACAACACGAGACTAACATTTTCATCAAACTTAACTTTAGTCTCACATGACTAGTTTTGGATTAGTCAACAACCCTAACTTGAAATAATCATAAATATGCACCTGTAATGAATAAAGATATGAAAATAGTACACAATGTTCTTTAGTGTGTTTTATGCAATTCCTCTAGGTGTCACTACTTGGAACCTCTTAGAAAAGGATTTATAGCAAAAATGAAATACCTTGTTGAATTATGGCTTATTCTAGAGAGCGAACTTGTAGAGTGTGCCCCGCATGAAATATTTGTTGTATGGATTTGAAAATTGTACACATAATACTAAAGAATGTAATCTAACCAAAACATTTGGTCTTACTAAATTGGGATCTGTTATGAATAAGTTATGACATTTTTATCTGAAACACCTGATTTAGACTAGTTTTAAGACTAGCCACAAGCCCTATTTTCCACAGAGTGTAACTCCAAAAACACAACGACCCACAAGATGAAATTTGTACCACAACTACTTGGATATGTTTCCTCAATGGCCTCTCAATTTCATGGTCTAAATCATTCTACAAAAAATGTTATTGTGAAAATGGTGATATGACCTGTAAATAAAATACCTTAGAAAGCATCATCAAAATAATTTATCCTCCCTTGAATTTTGGCCTTATTTACTTCACATTCCATATGTAATTAGGCTTATATATCCTTTTTTTACCTAAATCACCTGTAGATATTCAATATGCTCAAGTGTGATTGAAATGAGAGAGCCTTGCCTCTTATTTATACTTTCATGTAGCTTCCTTAGAAGCATATTCTAGACCACTTTGTCCACATAATCACCTATGTCCAACTTTGCCCAATTTGCCACTTTTCCATATATCTAATACCCACTTGACTACTTAACCCATTTTCCTCATTTTAGAGTTAACCTTCTTATAACCACTTTCATAATTAGAAAGTTCTCCATTTACTTTATTATTTAAATAATCCTCCTTGACTTTTTCACCTCACTTTACTATTTAAATAATCCTCTTTGACTTTGTCACTTCACTTTATTATTTAAAAAATTTATTCTTTTCAAGAACTTTGACTTATTTGACCTTTTGGGGCTTCAAGCCAACATATGAGGGTCCTCCAACTTCATAAGGCCATAAATCTCAAACCGTGAGGAGTTATGTGATGTTCCACATACCACCAGAAATGGAATGACATGTACTATCCATATAGAATAATATTACATGCAAATATATCAAAACTCATACCAATATACATCAAACAAAATTGGGTCCATTACCCAAACCTTTGTGCTACTGGAATTTGCTATCGAAATTTCTTTAGGGTTGACATCAATGACAACCAACCCAAATAATAAACAATCTCCCCCTTTGGCATTGATGGAAACACTCTGATGCAATATTGAAATCATCACTCATTCTCCCCCTTGAACCATGCCTGCATCTCTGTGACCAAGGCTCCCCCTGGAACCATGCCTCTGTCCTATGCATTTGATAAATCTCTCCCCCTTTGTCATCAATGGCAAAGGTATCTTTCCATTCGGGTCTTCTCCCCCTAACTGACTCGTATGATCTCCCAACATGAACTGTCCTCTTTATGGTGCTTCCTCTTGTACTTATAAGACATATAAGATAAGCATTGAAAATCATTCATTTTGGAGTAGAAATAACTCTGAGTCTCTGGTGAAGATACTCAAAGGCTTCCCGTGGAAGCGGTTTTGTAAAGATGTTTTCCACTTGTTCTTTTGTGCCCACATATTCAACTCTGATGTTCTTTTCTGCAACCTGTTCCCGTAGAAAGTGATACTTGATTGGAATGTGCTTCATCTTGGAGTGCATCACCAAGTTCTTTGAGATACTTGTGGCGCTTGTATTATCACAATAGATTGGAATGGGCTCATCATTCTCAACCTGCATATATGTTAGAGTTTGTTTCATCTATAGAACCTGTGTAAAATATGTTGCTATTGCAATATACTCTGCCTCGACTGTAGATACAGATATTGATGATTGTTTCTTTCTTAGCCATGATATTAAACACTCACCCAAGTAGAATGCTTTTCCACTAGTGCTTTGTTGATCATCAATACAACTTTCCCAATCTTCATTTGTGTAGGCAATAAGTGATAGATCCTTTCCTTTTGGATACCATAATCCAAACTCTTTTGTTTCTTTGAGATATCTGAAAATACTCTTCGCTGCTAATACATGTGATTCCTTTGGTTCTCCTTGAAATCGTGCCACCTGTCCAACTACATGCATCACATTTGGTCTGGATGTTGTCACATATAGTAGGCTACCAATCATTAACCTATATTTCCTCTGATTTGTAGAGTTTGAATCATCATCTTTTCTCAACTTGCAACTGGTTTGCATGGGAGTGATAACTGGTTTGCAATCTTCCATTCCAAACCTCTTTAGCATTTCTCTGATATACTTGGTTTGAGAAATAAAAATTCATTGGTTTATTTAACATATTTGAAGACCTAGAAAGAAGGATAGTTATCCAAGTAATGACATTTCAAATTCATTTTACATGTCCTTTGAAAATTTTTGGATTAACCTGTCATCAATACTTCAAAAATTAATATCATCAACATAAACTTCAATTAATAAAATACTATCTTGAGTTACCTTGATGTAGAGGTTGTTGTCTGCACTTTCTTTTTTGAACCCTTCCTGCTATATATATTTATCTAGTATAGAGTATCATTCTCTAGGAGCCTATTTTAGACCATACAAGGCCTTCTTTAATTTACACACATAATCTATGTTCTATGACAACTAAAATCCTTCTGGTTTTTCAATGTAAACTTCTTATTCAAGTTCCCCATTCAGAAAATATGATTTTACATCCATCTAATACACTTTAATATTTTTGGAGCATGCATAAGCTAAAAGTAATCATATTTCTTCCATTTTGGCAACTGGGTAAAATGTCTCTTCAAAGTCCATTCCTTCAAACTGTGCATATCCTTTACATACCAATCTAGATTTGTTACTTGTAACCTGTCCACCTTCATTCAATTTATTCCTGTATACCCACTTTGTGATGATCACATTCTTATCCTTTGGTCTTGGAACCAATTCCCAAGTGTCATTTTTCTCTATTTGATCCAATTCTTCATCCATGGCCTTATTCCAAAATTCATCATTTCTAGCCTCTTCAAAACAGGTTGGTTCAATCATAGATGAGAGTGCTAGGTGTGTTTGTTCTGGTGAATGGATTCTTCTTCTAGTCTCAACTCCTGCATCTTTGTTTCCAATAATTTGATCTGAAGGATGATTATTTTGTACTTGTATGCTAGGTGTCTTTGGGGGCACTTATTGAAATTTTTCTTTTGCTTTTGTTGAATCCTCTTCACCTTCCCCTTCTACTTCTATTTCATCTTCTACTCCTTCTTCCTAAAGTTGTTCCATTGATTCATTTTCTTCTTCCTTTAATTCTTGTCTACCTGTTTCATCAATTGTTACATTGATGCTTTCCACAACTTTGTTCAATCTCAGGTTGTAATACTTGTATGATTTCCTTGTACTTGAGTAACCAACAAGTACTCATTTTTCCACACGAGAGTCAAACTTTCCCATTCTTCCATCTTCTCTTATGATGTAGCATTTGCTTCCAAAAACTCTGAAGTGCTTCCCATTTGTTGGTCTTCCTTTCCATATCTTGTAGGGAGTTTTATCAGTGTTGGTTCTGAGCATTACTCTATTTTGAATGTGAACTACTATATGCATTGCCTATGTCCAAAAGATATCTATCAATTTGGAATCCATTATCATTGTTGGAGCCATTTCTTGTACTATCCAGTTCTTTCTTTCAACAACTCCATTATGTTGAGGTGTCCTAGCAACAGAGAATTGCATTTTTATTCCATGCCTATTGCAGTAGTCCATAAATTTCTTTGAAGTGAAATCTCCTCCATTATCATATCTCAAGCATTTGATTTTTGAATCCATTTCATTTTCAACCATTTCCTTGTAGAGATTGAAGTTTTCAAAATATTCTGACTTATTCCTAAGAAATAAAACTGCAGTCATTATTGTATAATCATCAACTAATAACATAAAGTATTTATCACCTTTTAAACCCATTATTGTAGTTGGTCCAACTAGATCAGTATGCACAATTTCTAGTTGTCTTGCTGTTGAATATTCTTTTGATTTAAACATGGTCTTTGTTTGCTTTCCTTGTTGAAAATGCTTGCATAAAATGTTGGTTGGTTTCGGGATCTGAGGCATTTCTCTAACTGCTTCCCTTTTGCTAACTTTGACAAGGTTATAAAAATGTATGTGACCCATTCTTCTGTGCTATACCCGAATTTCATCTTCCTTTCATGGGAAACACTTTTCATTTCCAATTTCACTTAATGCATATATGTTGCTTGAAGTTCTCACAGTTGTTGAAATCAATTTTCTTGAACCTTCTTTTCTTATCTCACACTTTTGTGAATTGAAAGTAGCTTTATGAACTTGGTCACACATTTGAGTCACACTTAGAAGATTATGTTTCATATCTTCTAGTAGTAGAACATTTTCTTCTTTGGTATTCTTGTTCCCAATTCTGACTCTGCCTTTTCCAATGATTTTATCTGAATCATCATTTCCTAAGGAGTCTGATCCATATATTTCCTTTCTTAATGTAAGAAACCTATCTCTATCACCTGTCATGTGTTTTGAACAACCACTGTCAACATAACAACCACGTTTCTTCCACTTATCTTGTAGAGCGAGTGTGCATTCTTCATTGCTATATTGATTCTACTTTCTTATCCATGTCCTTTTATGAGGTTCTTGTCTGTGATTGTTGTTGTTCTGTTGTGGTTCTCTAGGAGAGACTTTCATTCTGCAATATTTGGCCATGTGTCCAAAGTTGCTACATTTGTAGTATTCCACTTTAGTGCTCAAATATTCAAACCTGTTGTAACTTCTTCTCTTTGTTTCACTAGGCCTTCTTGGATAACCCTTTTGTGTACGAATTTCAAAGTTGTTTATGTTCCTGTTGTTAGATCTGCAATTCACAGCTTTATGTCCAAAATTATTACATGCATAACATAAACCAAAAAATATAGTTTGATACCTGGGATTTGAAGATCTTCTGAAAGGAGGTACTCTTATGAATCCTTCTTCTTCCCAAGGCCTATATGTTTCTGTCGGTCATTGATTATGAAATCTGAATCTTCTCAGTGGAGGAGTGTCCCTATAATTCTCTTTGTAGACCTTCATATCCCCTTTGATTGTTTCTGCATAGATTTTTGGATATGTTTCTTGTTCTATTGTTTTGGATCTTGATCCTTTTTGTGTCTGATTGTATCCAAGTATGGACTTTTCATGATGAGTTTTTTCACTGTTGATAATGTCATTCAAAACTGTTGAGTTGTTCTACATATTTTTCTTTTGAAGATCCTTTCTTAATGTGACAATTTCTGCTTCCAAATTTTCAATGATCATGTCTCTTCCTTCTAGCTATTCTTTGAGTGCTTCTTCAATTATTTTATCTTCTTCAATTTGAACCTTCAAATTTGTGATCATTTGTTCTAGTTCCTGAGTGTCTTCTTTCTTGTCTAGTTCTTCTTGTAGTTTCTTGTTTTCCTTCTTTTCTCTTCTGATAACTTCTATGGAACACAACAATTCCTCTTGGTAGTCAACTTCTGCCTCTTCATATTCTTCTTCAACCTCTTCATATTCTTCTTCTACCTCTTCATATTCTTTTTCAGAGTCTTCTTTATCAGAGTCTTCTACTGCCATGAATAGAACTCTTTCTGTCTCAAAGCCACTGACTTCATCTTCATCTGATGATGATATGTCTTTTTTGGTGATAATATTTTCTTGAAAACTTTCTTTGTGGTTCTTTTTCCTTTGTATGTTTGTTTTCTATTTGAGTAACCTTCATCATTTCTATTTTTCTTATGAGGACATTTGTTATCAAAATGGCCAATACCATCACAATTAAAACAAATCAAAGGAAACTTACCTCTATACCTGGCGTTGGTTCTCTTATTCAATCTTCTGACAAACTTGGCCGCTTCTTCATCATCTTCCAAGATGTCACTACTGCTGCTATGTTCTTTTTCTTTTTGCTTTCCCTTTTGCTTTGACCTTTTGGATGCTTTGAAGGATGCTTATTTTATATCTGGATTTTTCTGTTCAGTTCTCATTTCATATGCTGTGAATATTCCATGTAGTTCATCCATGCTTATTGAGTTTAGATCTGCTCTTTCTTCTAGTGCTAATATCTTATGGTCAAATCTCATAGGAAGAGATCTTAGTACCTTTTGAACAATTAAATATTGTTTGATTTCTTCTCCCAATCCCAATACTTCATTTACTGTTTCATCGACTCGTAAAAAGTAAGCTGCAATATTCTCATCTTTAGTTGTTTGAACTGACCTCTATAAGTTTGAAGCTTTGTTGCTTTGACTTTTGAATCTCCTTCATAAATATTTCGAAGTTTGTCCCAAATATCTTTAGCGGATTTACAATGTGAAACTTTGGTGAATATCGTTTCTCCAAGACCATTCAGAAGTGGATTTGTAGCTTTGGAATTATTCTAACTGAGTTTCATTTCTTTGGCATTTATCGGCAGAAATGTTGGTGTTGTGTATCCATCTACAATTGATTTCTAAATTTCAAATCCCTATGCCTGTATATATGTCTTCATCCTTATGCTCCAAAATGCATACTTTTGTCCATCAAATTGTGGTATTCCATTTTTATACATGTTGTTTCTCTCCATGATCTACCTTTCAGTGGTTAAACTGATTTTTGAAGGAACCTGCTCTGATACCAATTGTTGGATTACTGAGAGGGGGGGTGAATCGGTAATAGAGCAATCTAATCCTTTTTAACCATATAATGCAAGTGTTATATCAATGTAGCATTATCATCCAATATTTGTAGAGTAAATAAAAAATGAACAAATGAACAATCATGCACATACACAGTACACCAATGTTTTTATGTGGAAACCCAAAGCGGGAGAAAACCACATAATGGTTTTTCTTATATGTCTTGAAGAATTACATTCATTGGAAGCACCAACTTCCTTTGTTTTCCAGCTGCAATTGGAAGGAGGCTCCAACCCCCTAGTTTTTCAGGCTACAACTTAAGGGAAGCTCCAAATCCCCAATTCTCTGGCTACAACCAGAAGGAGGCTATGACCCCCTATGTTCTCCGGCTACAACTGAAAGGTGGCTACAACCACCTGTCCTTTCCCCATCCAACCACCCTGACATATAAGAAGAATGATGGAACCACTGTCACACTATCACTGTGAGATATATGGCTATAAACCTGTACCAATCAAACTACACCAAAAAACCTGTACGGATAACCTGAACCATGCATCAACCTGTACCTCAACCTATAATCAACTTGTACCATAAACAAGTGCATCGACCATGCACCAACTTGTACCTCAACTTCAACCAAAATCCCTCATCAATTTCATCATCCAAATATGATTTATAACTCTTAAATAGACCTGGTGTATATGATCACATACCTTCAAACCTTCCTTAACTTTAACAATAGGAGACTAGCATTTTTATCAAACTTTACTTTAGTCTCACATGACTAGTTTTGGATTAGTCAACAACCCTAAATTGAAATAATCATAACTATGTACCTGTAATGAATAAATATCTGAAAATAATATACAATGTTCTTCAATGTGTTTTATGCAATTCCTCCATGTGTCACTACTTGGAACCTCTCAACAAAGGATTTATAGCAAAAATTGCATACCTTGTTGAATTCTGGCTTATTCTAGAGAGAGAACTTGTAGAGTATGCCCCCACACAAAATATTTGTTTTATGGATCTGAAAATTGTACATTCTTTAGTATTTTGTGTACAATTTTCAGATCCATAAAACAATTTTCATAAGGTACACAAAATACTAAAGATTGTACACAAAATACTAAAGAATGTACAATTTTCAGATCCATAAAACAATTTTCATAAGGCCATAACTCTCAAACCGTGAGGAGTTATGTGACGTTCCACATACCACCAGAAATGTCATGACATGTGCTATCCATCTAGAATAGTATTACCAGAAAATATATCAAAACTCATACCATTATACATCAAACAAACTTGGTTCCATTACCCAAACCTTTGTGCTACCAAAATTCGCTATCAGACTTTCTTTAAGGGTTGACATCAAAGACAACCAACCCAAATAATCAACAATAGAGTGATCTGATGGTTCATATTCTCCTTGATCTTAACAAATACATTGATACGTGGCGTAACACTCAATTGGTATATGATCTCCATTTAAATAGCATGGAGGGTCATTTGTCGATGATCGATTGTAAGAAACTCTCTTATAAATATCTTTGTAATATTTTCTTTATTACATTCCATCTAGACCATTAGTTTTATATTTTAAATCCATATTCTCTGCATATTTTATATGGCTTTTCCCAATGATCTTTTGCTTACCAGACGTACCAAATACTTCTCATGGAAATCCCATATGGAGGATGTATTAAGAAGTAAAGGACTATACTTGATTACCTTGGGAAAAGAACAAGAACCCAATTATGATGACAAGTATTCCAAATAGGTTAATAGGAATGACGAAGCACGTGGAATAATCAACATTTTTGTCTCTCCTAATTTAAGGTTTGACCTTCAAGGAATTGAGGGACTAGATAAAGCTTGGGAAAAACTCAAAGTTGTGTTTGTTAAACACAATATTATTCGAGTTCACTAGTTGGAAAATCAATTAATGACTTTAAGTCCAAATGATTTTCCTTGCATTGAATATTACTTATATGCCAACTATATTTGAAGGAAGATTGATGCATATATGCTATTCTCTCTAAGCTTGGTAGTGCATATTTTATTTTTGTGTCTACCTTTTATGCCACTAGAGAAGATCCAGGGAGTTCTTATAAAGAACCATCTCTTGAGTCCTTTTGTGATGCTCTAATTCAAGAATAAGATAATCTTGTGCAACTTGGACCGATCAACACTGCAGGTACATCCAACAAAGTCTAGTGTCCCAACATAAAGATAAATACAAGAATCCCAAGAAACAACATCTTCATCATGAAAACAAGCAAAACAAGGGTCCCAAACCCTCTCCACCATCTTTTGCTCCTAATGGTGACAAAAGAGAAAAATATAAAAATAAGAAGACTGACAAACATTGTAACTTTTGTGGGAAAGATGGTCATGTGGAGTCTAAATTTTTTAAAAACATGGAATATTTGGAAGAAATGATGAAGAATCACACCGTCAATATTGATTCTTATTATTCTAACTCTTCTTCTCATAGACATGCACTTTTTGCTTCCAGTTTCTCCTTCAATGCAACTTCTGCTTCTTCTTATAATGAGTGGATTATTGATTCTGGAGCATCTTATCATATGGCTATGGATAAATCCATATTTTCTTCTCTTAATGAATGTAACACCAAGAAAATAATTGTTGGTGATGATAGATATCTTAGTGTTGTAGGGTCTGGAACAGTTCAAGTAGATAATGGTCATTTCAATGATGTATTATGTGTTCCAAGTATTTTCTGCAACCTTCTATCAGTGTATCAAATCACTCATTCAGGTGAAGGTAAAACCATAGAGTTTTCACCTCTTCTGAAAGGAAGCAAACTTTTTAGATGTAAATAGGTGTATAGAAATAAGTATGCATTATATGGAAGTGTTGAAAGACACAAGGCTTGGTTAGTTGCTAAAGGATTCTCTCAAGTTGAAGGCATTGACTATAGTGAAATTTTTTCCCTTGTAGCCAAAATGGATTCCATCCACCTTATTCTTTCCCTTGTCGCCTCACGTAAATGGGATGACCATCAGATGGATGTTAAATATTCCTTCTTGCATGGGGATTTGCAAGAATAAATATACATTGAACAACCTCCTAGCTATGCCTAGATTGACTCCAACCTTGTTTTCCACCTTAATAAATGTCTTTATGGTCTTAAGCAAGCTCCTCAATCTTGGTATGCCAAAATGGACTGCTTTCTTCTTCATATCAGATTTTCTAAATGTCATTCTAACCCTAATGTCTATACCAAGAAACTAGGAATCCATCTCATAATACTTGTTCTTTATGCTGATGACCTTATCCTCATTGGTAGCGACCCAAAAATTTTAAACCATATGAAAACAAGCCTTAAGATGAAATTTGAAATGATTGACTTGGGTTATTTGCACTATTTCCTTGGCCTCCAAGTTTTGCAAACCAAGGAAGGAATTTTTCTTTCCTAGTCTAAGTATGCTTGTGACCTTCTTCGTTGCTTTCACATGGAAGATTCTAAACTAGCCCCTTCTCCCTTCTAGTCTAGAGTCAAATTTGTTTCCACCTGTAATTCTCTCAAAGTTGATGACAATTTGTACCTTCTGTTAGTTGGTAGCCTCTTATATTTGACTCATACCCATCTTGATATTTCCTTTTTTGTTGGTCTTGTTTCCTAGTATATGCAAACACCTAATGAAATTCATTGGAAATAAGCTAAAATGATACTTTGGTATGTTTGGGGTATAGTTCAATTCAGGATACATTACAACTTAGGGAGGAATCCTTTATTGGTTGGTTTCACTGATTCAGATTGGGTCGTCAACCCTGATGATTGAAAGTCTAATACAGGTTATGTTTTCAACCTTGGTTCAAGACCTGCCACTCAGGCTTGTAAGAAACAACAAACTATTTCTCTTTATTCAATAGAAGCAAAGTATTGAGAAATGATTAATGCAAGTCAAGAAGCCTTGTGCCTTCGATAGATCCTTTTAGAGTTTGGATTCCATCAACAACATTTGGAAACCTTGTGGTGCGAAAATCAAAGTGCCATCAAGCTCACCAAAGACCCAATTCAACATCAGCACAACAAAAAAATTGAGCTACACATGCACTTCATCTGAAATATCATTCATGATTGAGTTATTGAAGTACCCTTTTTCCCTACAGAAGATCAAGTTGCTGACATATTCACAAAGTATCTTACATAAGTGAATTTTTCCAAACTTCGATCTAATTTAGGAGTTTAGGAAGTTTTCATTAAGGGGGGATATGCTCTAATGCCTCCTTCCTTATCTTATTGTGTTGCCTTTGTAAATCCTTCAATCCTATCCCAAGTTTTTTTTAAGGGGGGATGTTAGGATATTTAAACACTTCGGAGTTAGTTAATATCAAATTGGTCTAATGTGTCATTAGGTGAAAGTGTGTTTCTTTAGTATACCTTAGTATCCATTTGTAGTTAGGTAATACGATGGTCAAGATATGTTCCCAACATAGAGTGATCTGACGGTTTATATTCTCCTCGATCTTAACGGATACACTAATCCTTGGCTTAACACCTGATTGGTCCATGATATATATTTAAAGAGGATGGAGGGTAATTTTATGATGATAGATTGTCAGAAACTCTCTTGTAAATATCTCTATAATATTTTTTTGCATTAATAAATTGCTCCAAGTTTCCACATTGGATGGGGCCATGTATGTTTCCCCATAGGGATGTTACCATGTAAAAACATCAGTGTGTTAATATTTGATCTAGTTGTGTGAGGGGTTACTTAAGATGTTCATCCTCTATTGGAATACCTATGTTTTCAAACAATAACAACTATCATAATAGCAATGAAAACTAGGGAGAAACATTCCCATAGAATGAGAACTTGTCTCCCATCCATGCCCATGAATGGTTGTCTCCTTCCCATGTGTTTTCCCCTAGGTTGTTCCCTATATCTCATAGAGGGTACAAATTCCATGGCATAGTGTGTAGAATGCACCTTTGTGTGCCACTCTATGCCTTCAAGCTAGTTCTCAAGCCATGGAGGGGTACCCTCAATATTTCCTAAGGCAAGATTCCTCTTCTGTCACCCAAGGAAAACCTATTCAAATATATGAAGCTTAGAATGGATTTATAACAAATAAAAATGGCACATGGGGTCAATCTCTGATATTGATTTAGAACATAAATAGGATGTTTAATTTCATTCTATAGGTAATTAAGAAAGTGTAGTATACATTGGGGGGTAATATGGGGTACCTAGGGAGGTAATCAATGGGAATAATAATAAATATTTCTATGTATGAAGGCCACTTTTAATAAATAAGGCCTATGTAATAATGTGAAAGCAATAAATGTGAGAAGGATTAATGTAGTATACCTAGGGGGGAAATATGAGGGTACCTAGGGAGGTACCCACTGGGAATAAAAATATATATGTTGTTATTTATTGTTATGTATGGAGGCCGTTCCTAGTAAATAAGGCCCATAGTTTGAACACAATAAATGTAATAATTATTACTAGAAGGTTCCAAGGAGGCAACCTCCTATTTATCTAAGCTCCAAATACAATACTCTTCAAACATGCTTCATTACATTGCTTATACTTCTTTTTATACTACTATACACATCCTAAGAATATTCTAGAGAAGGAACCTTCTAGTAATCCTTCTCACATTTATTGTGTTCACACTATGAACCATTGAGCCTTATTTACAAGTAATGGACTCCATACATAATAATACAAAACAACATATTTATTGTTATTCCCATAGGGTACCTCCCGAGGTACCCTCATATTTCCCCCCTAGGTATACTACATTATTACATAGAAGGAACATTCTAGTAGGTGGAACCTTATAGTAAGCCTTGTCACATTTATTTCTTTCACATTATTTCATAGGCTTCATTTATTAAAAGTGGCCTTCATACATAAAAACATCTATTATTATTCCCATTGGGTACCTCCCTAGGTACCCCATATTACCCCCATATGTATACTACATTCCATCCCCCTTCGCATGTTTTGTTCTTGAAATATGGGAATAAACCATACAATACGATATGATAAACAATGTGTCCAACTGGTACCAAGTATGGGCATACATCAATCCATCATAATGAAATGTGAACATGGGGTCCAACTGCTACTTTTCCATCTTGAGCTAGAATATGTTTGTTCCTTACTATGCTATGGTATCTCCATGCATTATGGTTATGCGTCCATGTATCTCTCAATTTCTTTCCTTTTGGGTGCCATGTTGGTCATAATGTCGGTCATACATAGAAATATCTATTATTATTCCCATTGGGTACCTCCCTAGGTATCCCATATTACCCCCATAGGTATACTACATTCCAACCCCCTTCACATGTTTTATCCTTGAAACATAGTAATAAACCATACAATAGGATCTGATAAGAAATGTAGGTAACTGGTACCAAGTACAAGCATCCATCCATCATAGTGAAATGTGAATATGGGGTCCTACTTTTCCACCTTGACCTGGAATCTAATTTTTCCTTGTTGTGTTATGATATCTCCATGCATTATGGTTATGTTTCCATGCATATCTCATTTTATTTACTTTTGGGTGCCCTGTTGGTCCACAATAAGTTTGTTTATTCCCATGTTTTTTCCTTCATGAATGTTGTTTCTCCATATGGTGTGGATGGCGATATGCAACAACTTTAGCAATGAATTCTTCTTTCTTATACTCTTCAACATGGTGTTCCTTTGAGTCATTGATCTCCTTGGCTTCTTTTTAGTGTCCTTCCTAGATATTTGATTCATGCCCTTCTATAGAATCTATCTCTTATACCAATTTTTGTGTACCTCATATATGAAAATATAAGATAGAACCAAATCACTCACATAAAGAATAAACACAAGAGAAATTGTAGATATAAAACCATTGAGGTAGGTTAACACCATATATTAATCCTTATGGGAGTATAACACTCCTCAAGCAATACTTTCTTGCTACAATTACAATATTCTTCACTATGATTCAATACATTGCTTACACTTATTTATATAACACTATCTATCTCCTAGGAACATTCTAGAGAAGAAAAATTCTAGTAGGTTGAACCTTCTAGTAAGCCTTCTCACATTTATTTCTTTCACATTATTGCATAGGCCTTTTTTTTATTAAAATTGGCCTTCATAAGTAGAAATATCTATTATTGTTCCCATTGGGTACCTCCCTAGTACCCCATATTACCCCCCTAGGTATACTGCATAAAGGGCCAACTAGTAAGGGGGTTTAATAGGATTTATCCATAGGAATGATCTTCTGAACCATGGGAACCATAATCTAATTGGGCTTGGTAGATAACCTAAAAAATAAAAAATATGAGCATAAGAGGCATAAATTATTTCCTAGCACATATTTTTCATACATAAAACCAATGGGAAAGATGAGCATAAATCCATTAGTTTATTCAACATTATGTAAGACTGGAAATGAAGAGTAACAACTAGAATAACTTGCTTGCTTGAATTTGTTATTGACTAGTGTCAACAACCTTGGTCCCGATTTCACAATAAACCAAATAGTTCATTTAACAAATAGTAGTTTCAATGTTTAGGATGATAGAGTCTCAGATATAAAATAGCCATTCTATTTAGACCAAAAATGCATCAAGGTTTGGGATTACATAATCCATTTCTTCGGATTTCTTTCTTCCTTCTATAGAGCCTATTACAGTGGGAATGAAAATTAAAGAGATGAAGTGGAAGGATGAGAATGCTTTTTGTTATTGAAAAATTGTGATGTTCTAGGTATACATTCATTTATTGATGGCCTCTATGTCTGTTTCTCCCTCTTAAATTGTTGAAAATTTAATCCCTCAAATGAAAAAACCCCTCCCTATGTAAAAATCTCTCTTACATATATGTTGTTGGGGAAAAACATGCCCAATATCCAATGAGGAGAGAATCTTTAGGGAAACTAATGAAAAAATTCAATTTCTAGTGGTTTGCTAATGAAACTCTTTGTTAACTCGATCTTTGAGGCCACCACTCTGTCTTAATCCCATGAAATTAGGGACACATGTGCAAGTTTTAACTTAAAATGGTTGTGCTACCCACATGGAAATTCCTTGCTAGGAATCTTCTTTTCATAGGGTTATCCACTTCTTTAGAGAACGAATGTTCATTTTCCTTTAAATTTGAATGCATTCGAACACATTAAAACTTAGGTGATAATGGGATCGATTTGAGGAACTGGTCCTAGTCTATGAAATTGGGCCAAGTAAACACTTTGAACAAGTGAGAAGGGGTCTGATTGAGGAATCATGCATGATATTCAAATTAGGGCAGGGAAACACTTTGAGCAAGTGAGAAGGGGTCTGATTGAGGAATTGTGTGTGGTCTTGAAATTGAGCCAAGGAAACACTTTAATAAAGTGAGAAGGGGGCCGATTGGGGAATCATGCACAATCTTGAAATCATACCAAGGAAGCACTTCAAACAAGTGATAAGGGGCCCAATTAAGGAATCATGCAAAGGAAATAGTTTGAATAGGTGAAGGAGAGACCTATTTGGAAATTGGGATTGACTTGTTACTTAGGATGAAAGTGAAGTTTGAACAAGGAATAAAGGAAAAGGTTTTAAACATTTCAAAAGGGTTCCATAGGATAAAAGGTTAAGGTGGCTAAGTGCAAAGGAACACATGAGTATGTGAAAACTATGATGGAAATCATTGGTTTCAAATGTAATTATCGATGTAAGTTCTATGGGATCAACAAGGTGATAACACCGTGATGGAAAAAAGTTGCATGTAAAAGACAATGGAAGACATTTTCTTGCATGAGACACCTCTCTCTCCCCAAGAATATGACATATATGACACATGTACGTAGTGCATACCCATATGCCAAAGATTGACGAGACAACTTATAAGAAATAATCGGTAATAAAGGGTAGTACTCCAAAGGATAATGTCAAGTTCAAATCAATCAATGAACCCCTTTCCTATTTCCCTCTTGTGGTATCATAATCCCCTTATTTCTCTCTTAAGAAACCATTTTGGTGAATTTATATTATTATGCATTTTCCTAACTACATGATTTTACATATAAATGATCATATCATGGAAAATATGCCCACCACATTGTACACCTAGCCCACACGGCTTGACTCTCATGTCATAAACCACATATATAACACACTATTTATTAAATAATAACTTAGGGGTAAAAAATACGGTATTACATTTTTGTCTGCCTTGGGATAACACCATCCTCAATGTTTTTTTCCTTCCAACAATAAGACCATGTCTCCATGTCTCCATTCTTTAGCTACATCCATAATGTTTCCTCTTCATTACAACTATAATTTGAAGGTTATATGGATAACAATGTCACACATTTCCTTCACTACCTTAAGATTCTTCCAAGGCTCAATGTTTCGACATATACCTACAATAATCATCAAGGTAATATGTATATCATAGCCATTTCCATGCAACAATTATTTCATCCATATGAATTTAAAATTCATAACTAAAGCATGTATATGAATAAAAGAAGATGAAGTATGAAAATCAACCCAAGACTTATCCCAAGTATGAAATTGTTTGTCCCTTGCATGTAGTAGAAACTAGTCTTCATTATGTGCTTACACTCATTACCATATCCAATAAAATTCTAGTTGCAATATATACTTTTGATAGAGATTTTAATCGGCCAAATTAACTATGAATATTTATGCATATAATTTTCTCATTACAACATCCACAAAAACCCATGAAATGATCTCAGGATTATGACATACCAACAATTCAATCATTTTTAGTTGTCAACATATTAAATTTAATGAAATATCACTCACTATATATGCATTACTAGAACACCAAGCATTCACACAATGAAATCAAACATATGTGCTAATATTCATGGATGCACAATCACAACTTGCACATTTACATAAAATAATTATGCAAATTCACTCAATTTATCCTTGCATTGATTCAATAATACCATAATGACAACTCTTGTGATCTACCCTGAAAATTTGTACGGATGAAACAACACCTCAACACATCACCCAACCGCCTCTCGAACACTTGTTCAGTCATTTAGGAATTTTTTTCTTCACCCCAAACAAAACACCATGAATGTACTCTTTCTTCATTAAACAATAGATCGTGCATACTAGAAGGCCTTTCATTTGTTTTCTAAATAATCCTTTAGGAAATGCTTCCTCCTGTTATGGTTCTTTCAATGTTGACAAGAATGTTACAACCCAAAATACCGACACAAATAGGGAGATTATTGGATGCTTGTGTAGTGCTATAACCTTTCCCATGTCCAACAACACATGGACTCACTTATGGTTCTCTCACAAGGAATCCATTTTTATAACATAAGTGTAAATACTAATTCACTATAGTAATTAATTATTAACAATATCAACCATGACATACTGTTATGATCCAACACCTTAAAAAATGATAAAAAAGTCAATGAGTACAGTCCACTTCAAGGGGGAAACCTCCTTTTACAATATATCCAATTCAGAATACAATATGATATGAGATGAGATGATCCTAATACTAGGTCTCCTTGGTGTGTGTGTGTGTGTGTGTGTGTGTGTGTGTGTGTGTGTGTATAGGAGACAAAATGTACAATTATAATGAAAGGGTACAATGAAGGGTTCTAGCCAACATACAATTATAACACTATAGATGTAATAATTCAATATCCAGGGATTAATAAGGGGTTTTACACATAACATTGGGATTTTTCTAGGTCTTAACATGCCCATCCCCTTCAAACAAGTGTTCTCCCCAACACTTGACTAACTATGGGTGTTTCTGCATGAAGAACTCATCTTACTATGTTGCCGCTTCCACTGGTAGTTTCTTCCATTTGACGAGGTACTTCATAATTGCTTGATTTCTCAGGTTCTTAATCCTTGTTTTAAGTATTTTTTCTGGCTCTAGTATGATTTTCCCTTATTCATTAATCTCTGGTAAAATAGTTTGGATTGGGATGTTGTTTCCGAATACCTTCTTTAAGAAAGAAACATGGAAGATTGGATGTACACGTAATGATGGAGGAAACCCCAATTTGTAATCCATACTTCCAATCCTTTGCAAAACCTAATAGGGGCCATAATATTTGGGTGCTAATTTATTTTCCTTATTTTGTTTCTTGAGGGATATCTGTTTATATGATTGTACCCTCAAAAATACCCAATCCCCCACTTCAAATAACATTTCACTGTGATGTTGATCTTCTTGTTGTTTCATCCCATTTTGTTCCATAACCAAGTTGTCCTTCAATAGTTTGAGAACCTCGTATTGGTTCCCTATGTGGTCCTCCACTGCTTGAAAATTTGTATTCCCTTTCAAGGGTGATGTAATGGATGGAGGATGATATCCATAAAGTGCCAGAAACGGGGACATTTTTTTTATCAAGTATGGAAGGATGTGTTGTACTACCATTCCACCAAGGGAAACCACTTGATCCATTGTGTCTGTTTATCGGATGCAAAGAAATGAAAATATCCTTCTAGAAATTTATTCACAATCTCAATTTTCCCATGAGATTGAGGGTGGTAAGATGAGTTGTGAGCCAATTGAGTACCAAAACAACAAAATAATTTAGTCCAAATATTTCCAGTGAAACTTGGATCTCTATCACTTACAATAAGAGATAAAAAAATGGGCATACTTTTTCAGTCAATCCATTACTACCATTATGACAGTATTTCCTTCGGATTTGGATAAATCTGTAATAAAATCCATTGAAACTTTTTCCCAATGTTGAATTGGTATAGATTATGGTTGTAGGAGACCTGGAATCTTGATTTTCTCTCCCTTATTATGTTGCTAGACCAAACATTCAGACACAAAATTTTGAACATTAGTTTTAAGACCTTCCCAGAAAAAATCCTTCTTGATCCCGTGGTATGTTTTCAAGGATCCCGAATGTCCTCCTATAAGAGAAGTGTGCAATTTTAGAAGGACCTTATGTTTGATTTGGGAATTCTTACATAAATATAGGCGATCATGATACCATATAAAATCATTCTTCCATACAAAATTATTTTATGAACTAGGGTCAACATGTAATAGTTTAATTATCTTGCATACCTCTTGATATTTATTCCATTCCATCCTTGCTTCTTCCACCCAATCAAATTGCAAAATAGAAATAACACATAGTGAACTTTCTGTTTCTTCTTCTTTCCTTGAGAAGGCATCTTCCACAAAATTATATATTTTTTTTTGTAGATAATTTCAAAGTCATAACCTAGCATCTTTGTAACCAATTTTTGTTTCTATTCTGAAGATAATCGTTGCTCCAATAAGTACTTCAAACTATCATGATATATTTTTACTTTGAAATGTCTTTCTATTGGGTAAGGGTGCCATTTATGAACTGCATGTAGTATGGCCAACATTTATTTTTCGTAAATAGGTTTGACTAAGTTTTTTTTCCTTTATGTTGGTTTCTTTCAAAGGAAAGGGACATTCCTTATTGCATAAAAACTACACCAATTCCATATATTGAGGCATCACACTCCACAATAAATGTTTTTTTAAAGTCACATATGGCTAGGACGAGAGTTGTACACATAATCGCCTTAGATTTTTCAAAAGATTTGGTTGCTTCTTCAGTCCAAGAAAATGCTTCCTTCTTTAATAATGTTGTTAGAGCTGCTACTATTTGACCATAGTTCTTAACAAACTTGTGGTAATAACCTGTCAATGCTAAAAATCCTTTAAGTTTATTCAAGGTTTTTGGAATTGGCCATTCCCTCATAGCTTTAATTTTGTTAGGGTCCACTTTTACACCTTCATGAGATAACATATGACCCAAATATTCCACTTCTTGAACCTACAACACACACTTTAATGGATTTTCATAAAGTTTTTTCTCTTCCAATAGTTGTAATACTTCGTCAACATGTTGTACATGCTCTTCCCAAGGTTTGTTGTAGATTAGTATGTCATCAAAAAATACTAACACAAATTTTCTATGGAAGGGATTAAAAATATAATTTATCAAGAATTGAAATGTTTAAGGTGCATTAGTAAGTCCAAATGGAATAACCAAAAAATCATAATGACCTTCATGTGTTCTAAAAGTTGTTTTAGGATTGTCTTCCTACCTCATTCTGATTTGATGATATCTCGAACAAATATCCAACTTAATAAATATTTTTTCTCCATGCATTTCATCTAATAATTCATCAATGAAAGGAATATGAAACTTATTTCTGATGGTCATTTTGTTGAGATATCTATAATATGGACACATATGCCATGAACTAGCATTTTTTGTAACCATCATCACTAGTGAAGAGAAAGAACTTTGGCTAGGTTAAATGATGTCGACCTCTAATATTTCCTAGATTATGTGCTCAATATCACTCGTCTGTTCATATGGATAGTTGTAAGTCCTAATGTTAGGTGGTACAATTCCTGGTTGTAAATGAATAACATGGTCATGATATCGAGTAGGTGGAAGATCGTTCGACATTTCACCAAATACCTTGGAATGATTGTTGATAACTATTTGGAGATCTAATGGAGTAGAGGATATAGATGTTTGAAAATTAAGTGAGAACAATTATGTAATTACACCCTGGTGTCCCTTTTTGAGTAATTGTTTCATGCTATTAGAGCTTATCACTTTAGAGGGTTTCCTTTGGATACCTCTAATATCAATTTCCTTTCCATCTGAGGAAAATCTCATGAAAAAATATTGAAAATTAAGGGCCATTGGTCCCAATGATTGTAACCATTGGACCCATAATAAAACATCAACACCACCCATTTGGATGGAAATGATGGGGCTATCCAAAAAATACTTCCCCATGTTGAGATTAATACTATGGAATTTCCCTGAACAATTTATGGTACCTCCATATACAATCATTAATTGAAACTCTAGTGCAAGATATACAAAGTGATTGATATATTTTTCTAATTTGTAATTGATGAATTTATGGGTACTACCAAAATCAATGAATAATGTTACCCTTTTATTTTTAATGTGTCCTTTTATCTTAAGGATTTGTGGAGTATTGATGTTGGCCAATGCATGCCAATATATTGTTGTACTAGTCTCTTCTATATATGGATCTTGTGGCGGTTCCAATTCCTGATATGCTTCCTCTTCACAACTTATGTATAATAATTTACTCACACTTCATTTATACCCTTTATTGTAATTTTTGTCACAGTTGAAACATAGTCCTTTTTCTTTTCTTTCATCCATTTGTTGAGGTGTCAACCTTGTCGATGAGGTACACTTTTCTTATGAACCCCAAAATGATCTCCACTTCTTGTGTATGCTCAAATGGTATACTTGTGTGTAGTCTTATTCTTGGCTTGAATATGATGAGAAAATAACATAGGTTCCATAGTATTTACAGGATGTCTTAAGAAAATCTCATGTTTAATTCCTTCTTTTAATCCACCCATGTAATATTCCAAAAATTATTCATCACTTATGTCATACACCCTTATGGACAATACCTGAAATTCTGAATTATAATATTCAATATCACCTAAGTGCTTGATTCTTGTCAATTGACTGAAGTAGTCATGTTCCCAAGCTTTATGATATTGTTCTTCTAAGTCTCTTGTAAATAAATCCTAAGTATACTGATAAAAAGGGGGATTCCTTTTAACCACCCATTGATACCATTGATATGGTTTTATCTCAAAGTTTAAAGTTGCTATGTGAATCCTTTTCTTAACATCCATAATATTATGTAGTTCAAAATATTGGTCTATTTGGTTCACCTAGGTAAATACCTTTGTTCCATGAAACTTATTTAATTCAATCTTGGGAAAGTTGAATTTAGGACCCCCACCATAATTAAATACACTACTAGAGTTAAATACACTTGAAAATTGTTTCTTATCGACAGGTTGTTCAACTTGAATACTACCTTTATTTTCATGAGTTCTTTGCATTTTGATATCTCTTTTAGGGAATCTCTCATATAGAGCATGAAATATCATGGAAAACAAGGAATTTTTCAATTACTTCATGGATTTGTTTTATTTCTTCTTTATTTTCATCCATCATCTTATCCATCTTATTTTGCATTTCATTCATCTTATGTTCCATTTATTCCATATTTATTTTCATCTCTTCTTTATTTTCATCCATATTCATGTTCATGTCATTCTTATTTTCATTCATCTTCTTCTCCATATGTTTAAGTGATCTTCTTTTCCATTCTTCCCTACTTTCAATGTTTTTATTTTCCATCTAGTGATAAATCTATTGGATTTCATCTTGAGTCATGGTTGATCTCTCTGGAGGTTTAGTTGGTGAAGTAAATTTTGGAGGAGATTTTGGAGACATGTGAGAAAATAACAAATCTCCTCTTTTTCCTCTTTATCACAAATTTTGAATCACTAAAAATAGATCTTTCAATAAAAAGTTATGCCAATTGTAAGTTATATACCTTTCAAACCCTTAATTTGGAGTTTGTTCTCCTGGTTGACCTTCCTTTTGATGTATTTTGAAATTTAAGCCCTTATGAGTTTGAAATTTCATCTTGTATTACTCTGATGTGTCTTCTCTACAATGCCACAAGTTTGACCAAAAAATCATGTGGAAAGTGAAAGTTATGGTAACTTTCCCAAACCTTGCTAATTTTTGGACTTTTCTAGAGAGAGAACCTGTACATAATACTATGTGTCCAATATTTAATACCTGATTCTGAAATTTTTACCACGCATAATAGAATATGTCTCCTCAGTATCCAACAAGTTTCACTATCTGAAACCTCCCAGAAAAAAACTTATACAAAAAATCCCAAGATGACTAGTTTAAAACTAAATTCATGATGAGTCAAAAACCCTATCTTTCATAGGTTATATTTCCAAAGGTATAATGATCCGAAAGATGAAATTTGTGCCATAGTTTCCATGATATTTCGTATAAGTAACCTCCAAATTTTTCTATTTGAATCATCCTAGAAAAAAGTTACAGATAAAATTATGAGATGATGTGCTTGTAGAAAAAAAACCCTAGGATTGAAGCTCTGATACCAAATGTTATGATTCAATGCCTTAAAAAATGATAAAAAGTCAATTAATACAATCCACTTTGAGGGGGAAACCTACTTTTACAACATATCCAATTCAGAATACAATATGAGTTGAGATTATATGATCCTATGACTAGGTCTCCTTGGTATATATATATATATATATATATATATATGAGACAAAGGGTACAAATATAATGAAAGGGTAACATGAATGATTATATCCGACATACAATTATAAAACTATAAATGTAATAATTCATTATCTAGAGATTAATAAGGGGTTTTACACATAACATGGGGCTCTGTATAGGTCTTAACACATACTAACTCATGAAAGGATCAAAATGTTCTAGCAATATTTACATACCCAAGGTTTCTTGCCTTTCCTTCACTTGGGTATCAATCTCATACATGCATTCAAATGTCACCATAAACATAATTGTCAGGTTCCTATCATTTTCCATTAATCACTTTCCT
>ML810319.1:240907-253837 GCA_009831015.1 Picea engelmannii
AAGAGATGCGCCACCCTTCTTCTCCTCTCTTCAACTTGTAATTGCAGCTTGCCTCATAAGAGAATGAGCAAGTGAAGTGTGTGTAAGAAGTGAGGCGCTAGCCTCTTATTTATATCAATCTGGCATGTGTGAAGAGTCACCATGTGGCAGGGCCGACCTCTCACTCTGGGTGGGTAAACCCACCTTTAATTAATTCTGGCCCTTCCATTATAACTACTGGGGCCAACTTCTTATTCTACACTTTGTAATTGTCCGATGACCAATCCACAAAAGGGGATTTGGTCCTTATACAATTACCGACATGATTAATCCTCAATGGGGATTAATCCAATAACAATAACAATAATAATAATAATGACATGATTAATTCGCAATGGGGATTTAATCCAATAATAATAATGATATGATTAATCCACAATGGGGATTTAATCCAATAACAAAATAATAATAAGAATGCTCTTCGCAGTTACATTATTTCAACATCTACCCCCTTAGGCAAGGTTATGAACCTGGAATTACAACAATTGAAAGTAATGAACGATAGAATAAATTGAACAGAAGTAAAATGTTAACTCTAACACTATTGGTATAGACAATACCTAACTAAGGAGGGGGCCCTACCCCCTTAGGCGAGGTACTAGTCTATGGAACTAGAATCACACAATCAATCAACAAATCAATACACAACTAGAAATATGAAACCGAAATTATATTGTCATAGCTTGAAAAGTTACAGTAACAAAAAAATGTAATTTCCATAATTATTTTCTCCTCCTCGGCTCTAGGGAGCCAAGGTTTTTATACAATGTGATTATTGTTCTAAATTTATACAAACAATGGATGGAGAGCAATGAGAATCTAGTTGTTCATCCAAATACAAATATTCTTTCAATTTTATTGGAAATGAGCGTATGTTGACTGGATAGGTAATTGATTTCCTTATTCTCCCATTTATCTCATGTCACCTTATTTTGTGGAGGTTGCTTCCCAACTACTAGCTACCAACTGTCAGCTACAATGTTGACCATTGTGTTGGTGAGCTATATTTGGACTCACAACAACGAAATGCATGCTCAGAGTTGCAATGTTTTTTTTATAGTTGCAACAACTATGAATGCGCATTGAGTTGCAACAGTTAGTTCACATATAGAATTCAAGCAACTTGGTTAGCACCCAAGACTATATCACTTTGGAATTGCAGTAGAGAGGTGTTACAACCACTTTGAGTTGTTACATACATTGTATTCTCCTATATAACAATATTAGTGACTAAAAGTAACGATTTTCTTCCTACAAATTATGAAAAAATAACGTAATAACGGTATATGGGGTAGGATTCATACCTTAGTGATAAATGAGGTGAAATGAATAAAGGAAGTATAAAAAAGGAAAGTGATTAATGGAAAATGATAGGAACCTGACAATTATGTTTATGGTGACATTTGAATGCATGTATGAGATTGATACCCAAGTGAAGGAAAGGCAAGAAACCTTGGGTATGTAAATATTGCTAGAACATTTTGATCCTTTCATGAGTTAGTATGTGTTAAGACCTATACAGAGCCCCATGTTATGTGTAAAACCCCTTATTAATCTCTAGATAATGAATTATTACATTTATAGTTTTATAATTGTATGTCGGATATAATCATTCATGTTACCCTTTCATTATATTTGTACCCTTTGTCTCATATATATATATATATATATATATATATACCAAGGAGACCTAGTCATAGGATCATATAATCTCAACTCATATTGTATTCTGAATTGGATATGTTGTAAAAGTAGGTTTCCCCCTCAAAGTGGATTGTATTAATTGACTTTTTATCATTTTTTAAGGCATTGAATCATAACATTTGGTATCAGAGCTTCAATCCTAGGGTTTTTTTTCTACAAGCACATCATCTCATAATTTTATCTGTAACTTTTTTCTAGGATGATTCAAATAGAAAAATTTGGAGGTTACTTATACGAAATATCATGGAAACTATGGCACAAATTTCATCTTTCGGATCATTATACCTTTGGAAATATAACCTATGAAAGATAGGGTTTTTGACTCATCATGAATTTAGTTTTAAACTAGTCATCTTGGGATTTTTTGTATAAGTTTTTTTCTGGGAGGTTTCAGATAGTGAAACTTGTTGGATACTGAGGAGACATATTCTATTATGCGTGGTAAAAATTTCAGAATCAGGTATTAAATATTGGACACATAGTATTATGTACAGGTTCTCTCTCTAGAAAAGTCCAAAAATTAGCAAGGTTTGGGAAAGTTACCATAACTTTCACTTTCCACATGATTTTTTGGTCAAACTTGTGGCATTGTAGAGAAGACACATCAGAGTAATACAAGATGAAATTTCAAACTCATAAGGGCTTAAATTTCAAAATACATCAAAAGGAAGGTCAACCAGGAGAACAAACTCCAAATTAAGGGTTTGAAAGGTATATAACTTACAATTGGCATAACTTTTTATTGAAAGATCTATTTTTAGTGATTCAAAATTTGTGATAAAGAGGAAAAAGAGGAGATTTGTTATTTTCTCACATGTCTCCAAAATCTCCTCCAAAATTTACTTCACCAACTAAACCTCCAGAGAGATCAACCATGACTCAAGATGAAATCCAATAGATTTATCACTAGATGGAAAATAAAAACATTGAAAGTAGGGAAGAATGGAAAAGAAGATCACTTAAACATATGGAGAAGAAGATGAATGAAAATAAGAATGACATGAACATGAATATGGATGAAAATAAAGAAGAGATGAAAATAAATATGGAATAAATGGAACATAAGATGAATGAAATGCAAAATAAGATGGATAAGATGATGGATGAAAATAAAGAAGAAATAAAACAAATCCATGAAGTAATTGAAAAATTCCTTGTTTTCCATGATATTTCATGCTCTATATGAGAGATTCCCTAAAAGAGATATCAAAATGCAAAGAACTCATGAAAATAAAGGTAGTATTCAAGTTGAACAACCTGTCGATAAGAAACAATTTTCAAGTGTATTTAACTCTAGTAGTGTATTTAATTATGGTGGGGGTCCTAAATTCAACTTTCCCAAGATTGAATTAAATAAGTTTCATGGAACAAAGGTATTTACCTAGGTGAACCAAATAGACCAATATTTTGAACTACATAATATTATGGATGTTAAGAAAAGGATTCACATAGCAACTTTAAACTTTGAGATAAAACCATATCAATGGTATCAATGGGTGGTTAAAAGGAATCCCCCTTTTTATCAGTATACTTAGGATTTATTTACAAGAGACTTAGAAGAACAATATCATAAAGCTTGGGAACATGACTACTTCAGTCAATTGACAAGAATCAAGCACTTAGGTGATATTGAATATTATAATTCAGAATTTCAGGTATTGTCCATAAGGGTGTATGACATAAGTGATGAATAATTTTTGGAATATTACATGGGTGGATTAAAAGAAGGAATTAAACATGAGATTTTCTTAAGACATCCTGTAAATACTATGGAACCTATGTTATTTTCTCATCATATTCAAGCCAAGAATAAGACTACACACAAGTATACCATTTGAGCATACACAAGAAGTGGAGATCATTTTGGGGTTCATAAGAAAAGTGTACCTCATCGACAAGGTTGACACCTCAACAAATGGATGAAAGAAAAGAAAAAGGACTATGTTTCAACTGTGACAAAAATTACAATAAAGGGTATAAATGAAGTGTGAGTAAATTATTATACATAAGTTGTGAAGAGGAAGCATATCAGGAATTGGAACCGCCACAAGATCCATATATAGAAGAGACTAGTACAACAATATATTGGCATGCATTGGCCAACATCAATACTCCACAAATCCTTAAGATAAAAGGACACATTAAAAATAAAAGGGTAACATTATTCATTGATTTTGGTAGTACCCATAAATTCATCAATTACAAATTAGAAAAATATATCAATCACTTTGTATATCTTGCACTAGAGTTTCAATTAATGATTGTATATGGAGGTACCATAAATTGTTCAGGGAAATTCCATAGTATTAATCTCAACATGGGGAAGTATTTTTTGGATAGCCCCATCATTTCCATCCAAATGGGTGGTGTTGATGTTTTATTATGGGTCCAATGGTTACAATCATTGGGACCAATGGCCCTTAATTTTCAATATTTTTTCATGAGATTTTCCTCAGATGGAAAGGAAATTGATATTAGAGGTATCCAAAGGAAACCCTCTAAAGTGATAAGCTCTAATAGCATGAAACAATTACTCAAAAAGGGACACCAGGGTGTAATTACATAATTGTTCTCACTTAATTTTCAAACATCTATATCCTCTACTCCATTAGATCTCCAAATAGTTATCAACAATCATTCCAAGGTATTTGGTGAAATGTCGAACGATCTTCCACCTACTCGATATCATGACCATGTTATTCATTTACAACCAGGAATTGTACCACCTAACATTAGGACTTACAACTATCCATATGAACAGACGAGTGATATTGAGCACATAATCTAGGAAATATTAGAGGTCGACATCATTTAACCTAGCCAAAGTTCTTTCTCTTCACTAGTGATGATGGTTACAAAAAATGCTAGTTCATGGCATATGTGTCCATATTATAGATATCTCAACAAAATGACCATCAGAAATAAGTTTCATATTCCTTTCATTGATGAATTATTAGATGAAATGCATGGAGAAAAAATATTTATTAAGTTGGATATTTGTTCGAGATATCATCAAATCAGAATGAGGTAGGAAGACAATCCTAAAACAACTTTTAGAACACATGAAGGTCATTATGATTTTTTGGTTATTCCATTTGGACTTACTAATGCACCTTAAACATTTCAATTCTTGATAAATTATATTTTTAATCCCTTCCATAGAAAATTTGTGTTAGTATTTTTTGATGACATACTAATCTACAACAAACCTTGGGAAGAGCATGTACAACATGTTGACGAAGTATTACAACTATTGGAAGAGAAAAAACTTTATGAAAATCCATTAAAGTGTGTGTTGTAGGTTCAAGAAGTGGAATATTTGGGTCATATGTTATCTCATGAAGGTGTAAAAGTGGACCCTAACAAAATTAAAGCTATGAGGGAATGGCCAATTCCAAAAACCTTGAATAAACTTAAAGGATTTTTAGCATTGACAGGTTATTACCACAAGTTTGTTAAGAACTATGGTCAAATAGTAGCAGCTCTAACAACATTATTAAAGAAGGAAGCATTTTCTTGGACTGAAGAAGCAACCAAATCTTTTGAAAAATCTAAGGCGATTATGTGTACAACTCTCGTCCTAGCCATATGTGACTTTAAAAAAACATTTATTGTGGAGTGTGATGCCTCAATATATGGAATTGGTGTAGTTTTTATGCAATAAGGAATGTCCCTTTCCTTTGAAAGAAACCAACATAAAGGAAAAAAAACTTAGTCAAACCTATTTACGAAAAATAAATGTTGGCCATACTACATGCAGTTCATAAATGGCACCCTTACCCAATAGAAAGACATTTCAAAGTAAAAATATATCATGATAGTTTGAAGTACTTATTGGAGCAACGATTATCTTCAGAATAGAAACAAAAATTGGTTACAAAGATGCTAGGTTATGACTTTGAAATTATCTACAAAAAAAAATATATAATTTTGTGGAAGATGCCTTCTCAAGGAAAGAAGAAGAAACAGAAAGTTCACTATGTGTTATTTCTATTTTGCAATTTGATTGGGTGGAAGAAGCAAGGATGGAATGGAATAAATATCAAGAGGTATGCAAGATAATTAAACTATTACATGTTGACCCTAGTTCATAAAATAATTTTGTATGGAAGAATGATTTTATATGGTATCATGATCGCCTATATTTATGTAAGAATTCCCAAATCAAACATAAGGTCCTTCTAAAATTGCACACTTCTCTTATAGGAGGACATTCGGGATCCTTGAAAACATACCACGGGATCAAGAAGGATTTTTTCTGGGAAGGTCTTAAAACTAATGTTCAAAATTTTGTGTCTGAATGTTTGGTCTAGCAACATAATAAGGGAGAGAAAATCAAGATTCCAGGTCTCCTACAACCATAATCTATACCAATTCAACATTGGGAAAAAGTTTCAATGGATTTTATTACAGATTTATCCAAATCCGAAGGAAATACTGTCATAATGGTAGTAATGGATTGACTGAAAAAGTATGCCCATTTTTTTATCTCTTATTGTAAGTGATAGAGATCCAAGTTTCACTGGAAATATTTGGACTAAATTATTTTGTTGTTTTGGTACTCAATTGGCTCACAACTCATCTTACCACCCTCAATCTCATGGGAAAATTGAGATTGTGAATAAATTTCTAGAAGGATATTTTCATTTCTTTGCATCCGATAAACAGACACAATGGATCAAGTGGTTTCCCTTGGTGGAATGGTAGTACAACACATCCTTCCATACTTGATAAAAAAAATGTCCCCGTTTCTGGCACTTTATGGATATCATCCTCCATCCATTACATCACCCTTGAAAGGGAATACAAATTTTCAAGCAGTGGAGGACCACATAGGGAACCAATACGAGGTTCTCAAACTATTGAAGGACAACTTGGTTATGGAACAAAATGGGATGAAACAACAAGAAGATCAACATCACAGTGAAATGTTATTTGAAGTGGGGGATTGGGTATTTTTGAGGGTACAATCATATAAACAGATATCCCTCAAGAAACAAAATAAGGAAAATAAATTAGCACCCAAATATTATGGCCCCTATTAGGTTTTGCAAAGGATTGGAAGTATGGATTACAAATTGGGGTTTCCTCCATCATTACGTGTACATCCAATCTTCCATGTTTCTTTCTTAAAGAAGGTATTCGGAAACAACATCCCAATCCAAACTATTTTACCAGAGATTAATGAATAAGGGAAAATCATACTAGAGCCAGAAAAAATACTTAAAACAAGGATTAAGAACCTGAGAAATCAAGCAATTATGAAGTACCTCGTCAAATGGAAGAAACTACCAGTGGAAGCGGCAACATAGTAAGATGAGTTCTTCATGCAGAAACACCCATAGTTAGTCAAGTGTTGGGGAGAACACTTGTTTGAAGGGGATGGGCATGTTAAGACCTAGAAAAATCCCAATGTTATGTGTAAAACCCCTTATTAATCCCTGGATATTGAATTATTACATCTATAGTGTTATAATTGTATGTTGGCTAGAACCCTTCATTGTACCCTTTCATTATAATTGTACATTTTGTCTCCTATACACACACACACACACACACACACACACACACACACACACACCAAGGAGACCTAGTATTAGGATCATCTCATCTCATATCATATTGTATTCTGAATTGGATATATTGTAAAAGGAGGTTTCCCCCTTGAAGTGGACTGTACTCATTGACTTTTTTATCATTTTTTAAGGTGTTGGATCATAACAGTATGTCATGGTTGATATTGTTAATAATTAATTACTATAGTGAATTAGTATTTACACTTATGTTATAAAAATGGATTCCTTGTGAGAGAACCATAAGTGAGTCCATGTGTTGTTGGACATGGGAAAGGTTATAGCACTACACAAGCATCCAATAATCTCCCTATTTGTGTCGGTATTTTGGGTTGTAACATTCTTGTCAACATTGAAAGAACCATAACAGGAGGAAGCATTTCCTAAAGGATTATTTAGAAAACAAATGAAAGGCCTTCTAGTATGCACGATCTATTGTTTAATGAAGAAAGAGTACATTCATGGTGTTTTGTTTGGGGTGAAGAAAAAAATTCCTAAATGACTGAACAAGTGTTCGAGAGGCGGTTGGGTGATGTGTTGAGGTGTTGTTTCATCCGTACAAATTTTCAGGGTAGATCACAAGAGTTGTCATTATGGTATTATTGAATCAATGCAAGGATAAATTGAGTGAATTTGCATAATTATTTTATGTAAATGTGCAAGTTGTGATTGTGCATCCATGAATATTAGCACATATGTTTGATTTCATTGTGTGAATGCTTGGTGTTCTAGTAATGCATATATAGTGAGTGATATTTCATTAAATTTAATATGTTGACAACTAAAAATGATTGAATTGTTGGTATGTCATAATCCTGAGATCATTTCATGGGTTTTTGTGGATGTTGTAATGAGAAAATTATATGCATAAATATTCATAGTTAATTTGGCCGATTAAAATCTCTATCAAAAGTATATATTGCAACTAGAATTTTATTGGATATGGTAATGAGTGTAAGCACATAATGAAGACTAGTTTCTACTACATGCAAGGGACAAACAATTTCATACTTGGGATAAGTCTTGGGTTGATTTTCATACTTCATCTTCTTTTATTCATATACATGCTTTAGTTATGAATTTTAAATTCATATGGATGAAATAATTGTTGCATGGAAATGGCTATGATATACATATTACCTTGATGATTATTGTAGGTATATGTCGAAACATTGAGCCTTGGAAGAATCTTAAGGTAGTGAAGGAAATGTGTGACATTGTTATCCATATAACCTTCAAATTATAGTTGTAATGAAGAGGAAACATTATGGATGTAGCTAAAGAATGGAGACATGGAGACATGGTCTTATTGTTGGAAGGAAAAAAACATTGAGGATGGTGTTATCCCAAGGCAGACAAAAATGTAATACCGTATTTTTTACCCCTAAGTTATTATTTAATAAATAGTGTGTTATATATGTGGTTTATGACATGAGAGTCAAGCCGTGTGGGCTAGGTGTACAATGTGGTGGGCATATTTTCCATGATATGATCATTTATATGTAAAATCATGTAGTTAGGAAAATGCATAATAATATAAATTCACCAAAATGGTTTCTTAAGAGAGAAATAAGGGGATTATGATACCACAAGAGGGAAATAGGAAAGGGGTTCATTGATTGATTTGAACTTGACATTATCCTTTGGAGTACTACCCTTTATTACCGATTATTTCTTATAAGTTGTCTCGTCAATCTTTGGCATATGGGTATGCACTACGTACATGTGTCATATATGTCATATTCTTGGGGAGAGAGAGGTGTCTCATGCAAGAAAATGTCTTCCATTGTCTTTTACATGCAACTTTTTTCCATCACGGTGTTATCACCTTGTTGATCCCATAGAACTTACATCGATAATTACATTTGAAACCAATGATTTCCATCATAGTTTTCACATACTCATGTGTTCCTTTGCACTTAGCCACCTTAACCTTTTATCCTATGGAACCCTTTTGAAATGTTTAAAACCTTTTCCTTTATTCCTTGTTCAAACTTCACTTTCATCCTAAGTAACAAGTCAATCCCAATTTCCAAATAGGTCTCTCCTTCACCTATTCAAACTATTTCCTTTGCATGATTCCTTAATTGGGCCCCTTATCACTTGTTTGAAGTGCTTCCTTGGTATGATTTCAAGATTGTGCATGATTCCCCAATCGGCCCCCTTCTCACTTTATTAAAGTGTTTCCTTGGCTCAATTTCAAGACCACACACAATTCCTCAATCAGACCCCTTCTCACTTGCTCAAAGTGTTTCCCTGCCCTAATTTGAATATCATGCATGATTCCTCAATCAGACCCCTTCTCACTTGTTCAAAGTGTTTACTTGGCCCAATTTCATAGACTAGGACCAGTTCCTCAAATCGATCCCATTATCACCTAAGTTTTAATGTGTTCGAATGCATTCAAATTTAAAGGAAAATGAACATTCGTTCTCTAAAGAAGTGGATAACCCTATGAAAAGAAGATTCCTAGCAAGGAATTTCCATGTGGGTAGCACAACCATTTTAAGTTAAAACTTGCACATGTGTCCCTAATTTCATGGGATTAAGACAGAGTGGTGGCCTCAAAGATCGAGTTAACAAAGAGTTTCATTAGCAAACCACTAGAAATTGAATTTTTTCATTAGTTTCCCTAAAGATTCTCTCCTCATTGGATATTGGGCATGTTTTTCCCCAACAACATATATGTAAGAGAGATTTTTACATAGGGAGGGGTTTTTTCATTTGAGGGATTAAATTTTCAACAATTTAAGAGGGAGAAACAGACATAGAGGCCATCAATAAATGAATGTATACCTAGAACATCACAATTTTTCAATAACAAAAAGCATTCTCATCCTTCCACTTCATCTCTTTAATTTTCATTCCCACTGTAATAGGCTCTATAGAAGGAAGAAAGAAATCCGAAGAAATGGATTATGTAATCCCAAACCTTGATGCATTTTTGGTCTAAATAGAATGGCTATTTTATATCTGAGACTCTATCATCCTAAACATTGAAACTACTATTTGTTAAATGAACTATTTGGTTTATTGTGAAATCGGGACCAAGGTTGTTGACACTAGTCAATAACAAATTCAAGCAAGCAAGTTATTCTAGTTGTTACTCTTCATTTCCAGTCTTACATAATGTTGAATAAACTAATGGATTTATGCTCATCTTTCCCATTGGTTTTATGTATGAAAAATATGTGCTAGGAAATAATTTATGCCTCTTATGCTCATATTTTTTATTTTTTAGGTTATCTACCAAGCCCAATTAGATTATGGTTCCCATGGTTCAGAAGATCATTCCTATGGATAAATCCTATTAAACCCCCTTACTAGTTGGCCCTTTATGCAGTATACCTAGGGGGGTAATATGGGGTACTAGGGAGGTACCCAATGGGAACAATAATAGATATTTCTACTTATGAAGGCCAATTTTAATAAAAAAAAGGCCTATGCAATAATGTGAAAGAAATAAATGTGAGAAGGCTTACTAGAAGGTTCAACCTACTAGAATTTTTCTTCTCTAGAATGTTCCTAGGAGATAGATAGTGTTATATAAATAAGTGTAAGCAATGTATTGAATCATAGTGAAGAATATTGTAATTGTAGCAAGAAAGTATTGCTTGAGGAGTGTTATACTCCCATAAGGATTAATATATGGTGTTAACCTACCTCAATGGTTTTATATCTACAATTTCTCTTGTGTTTATTCTTTATGTGAGTGATTTGGTTCTATCTTATATTTTCATATATGAGGTACACAAAAATTGGTATAAGAGATAGATTCTATAGAAGGGCATGAATCAAATATCTAGGAAGGACACTAAAAAGAAGCCAAGGAGATCAATGACTCAAAGGAACACCATGTTGAAGAGTATAAGAAAGAAGAATTCATTGCTAAAGTTGTTGCATATCGCCATCCACACCATATGGAGAAACAACATTCATGAAGGAAAAAACATGGGAATAAACAAACTTATTGTGGACCAACAGGGCACCCAAAAGTAAATAAAATGAGATATGCATGGAAACATAACCATAATGCATGGAGATATCATAACACAACAAGGAAAAATTAGATTCCAGGTCAAGGTGGAAAAGTAGGACCCCATATTCACATTTCACTATGATGGATGGATGCTTGTACTTGGTACCAGTTACCTACATTTCTTATCAGATCCTATTGTATGGTTTATTACTATGTTTCAAGGATAAAACATGTGAAGGGGGTTGGAATGTAGTATACCTATGGGGGTAATATGGGATACCTAGGGAGGTACCCAATGGGAATAATAATAGATATTTCTATGTATGACCGACATTATGACCAACATGGCACCCAAAAGGAAAGAAATTGAGAGATACATGGACGCATAACCATAATGCATGGAGATACCATAGCATAGTAAGGAACAAACATATTCTAGCTCAAGATGGAAAAGTAGCAGTTGGACCCCATGTTCACATTTCATTATGATGGATTGATGTATGCCCATACTTGGTACCAGTTGGACACATTGTTTATCATATCGTATTGTATGGTTTATTCCCATATTTCAAGAACAAAACATGCGAAGGGGGATGGAATGTAGTATACATATGGGGGTAATATGGGGTACCTAGGGAGGTACCCAATGGGAATAATAATAGATGTTTTTATGTATGAAGGCCACTTTTAATAAATGAAGCCTATGAAATAATGTGAAAGAAATAAATGTGACAAGGCTTACTATAAGGTTCCACCTACTAGAATGTTCCTTCTATGTAATAATGTAGTATACCTAGGGGGGAAATATGAGGGTACCTCGGGAGGTACCCTATGGGAATAACAATAAATATGTTGTTTTGTATTATTATGTATGGAGTCCATTACTTGTAAATAAGGCTCAATGGTTCATAGTGTGAACACAATAAATGTGAGAAGGATTACTAGAAGGTTCCTTCTCTAGAATATTCTTAGGATGTGTATAGTAGTATAAAAAGAAGTATAAGCAATGTAATGAAGCATGTTTGAAGAGTATTGTATTTGGAGCTTAGATAAATAGGAGGTTGCCTCCTTGGAACCTTCTAGTAATAATTATTACATTTATTGTGTTCAAACTATGGGCCTTATTTACTAGGAACGGCCTCCATACATAACAATAAATAACAACATATATATTTTTATTCCCAGTGGGTACCTCCCTAGGTACCCTCATATTTCCCCCCTAGGTATACTACATTAATCCTTCTCACATTTATTGCTTTCACATTATTACATAGGCCTTATTTATTAAAAGTGGCCTTCATACATAGAAATATTTATTATTATTCCCATTGATTACCTCCCTAGGTACCCCATATTACCCCCCAATGTATACTACACTTTCTTAATTACCTATAGAATGAAATTAAACATCCTATTTATGTTCTAAATCAATATCAGAGATTGACCCCATGTGCCATTTTTATTTGTTATAAATCCATTCTAAGCTTCATATATTTGAATAGGTTTTCCTTGGGTGACAGAAGAGGAATCTTGCCTTAGGAAATATTGAGGGTACCCCTCCATGGCTTGAGAACTAGCTTGAAGGCATAGAGTGGCACACAAAGGTGCATTCTACACACTATGCCATGGAATTTG
>ML810320.1:0-14975 GCA_009831015.1 Picea engelmannii
ACCATATGGCATATTGCTTATACACATTACTTATTGGTCATATGAATCCTTCATGAGTTTACACATGTTGATGAAATGACACTTCCATAACTACAAATGATTGAGTTTTAAGGTTATTTGGATACGATGGCATTCTTATTGCATCAACATGCCCGATTGTTTCATGATTACCCATGAACCAGTGTGTATAAGTATTCCCAAATTCAACTATTATAACTCATTTGGAATCACCAAAGGGATTCCAAATGAGTTACACTCATATTGTTTAAAATTGAAATCGTATGAGCATTCAATAGTAGTGATCGTTCGAGCCTTTTCTTATCAGAACCTGTTCACTAGCATTACAATCGGTGTTTTCTCCTTGATATAACCATTTCCATTGACGATGTTGGTTAATCGCCACGAGCCAAAATACATGTGATCTCTGGAAGCTCTGCTAGAATATAACTCATATCGGAAGGCTCGAACTATTTGCTAAATCCTGAGGGTTCAATGACCAGGTGACGTTACAATTTTCTGGGGGATTTAATGGATTTGTAGCTCGAATTGGAAGCTAGTAATGGAGGTGTGGGAAAATTCAATTACACGTGCCATAGGATTGTCGAGAGAAGGAGAAAAATGGTTCAAAAATCGGCCCATGACACACGAACTCAGTAATCGATTTTTGAAGCTAGAGTTTCAAAATGCAAATTGAGAAAAGGAGATAATGGCTTGCACCATTGGAAATTTTATAGATGTATTTGGCTTGTGAGGGGCGTTATGTTCTTACCTTCTAGTATCACATTATAATTTTGTTGCATTTTGAATTTGACCAGCAGTTGAATTTTCCTTATTACTTATGGAAGAGTTTAAGCAAGATTTCAATCCAAGTAAAGAAAAATAGTAAAGACCCTTACAAGATCATGTATCAACATGGATTAGTGAAGATTTTGATTGTAGCATAGCTTAGTAAGATAAATGAAACATGGGAAATTTTCATTGGCCAAAACAAATTTAATAAACAACCTGATGAGATGGTGGCAGAGAACCAAGCAACGCAGGGTGATGATAATAAAAAAAAGAATATTGATGAAGACCTCGGTTCCCCTGGGAAAGTTTCATTGGCCAAATCAAATTGAATAAACAACTCGATGAGATGGTGGCAGATGTAGAATTTTAACCTTGTACAATATTTTACTGCAAACGGATTTTCAATAAAGTAACAGAAAAGATACAATGGTGAATACACACATTACATATATATTTTTCCCCTAGAAACCCAAACCAAGAAAACCATCATATTCTATATTCATTCACATCATACATTGTTTGCAATACAATATACATATAGGAGCCAACAGCATCGAAAACCATAATCCAATGACTTGGATTAGTCAACAACCCTAATTCCTTAACTGGAAATAGAAAACCATCGGTGAAAAACCATGTGCCAAAAAACCTCCCATAAATGGACACGAAAACCGAGGACACCCAAAAAATGGACACAAAAACCGAGGAAAATAAATTTCGGGGGTGTTGCCCCTGCATGCCTAGCACAACTTAGACATTAATTCTAGTCGTCCAAATAATATAACACATATCCAATAGCAGAGAGCCAAGTAACACAGGGTGATGATAATAAAAAAAGAATAAGAATACCAACAAAAAAGAAAAGGCATGAATACCAACCCGTTAGTAGAGGCATTGTCCAGACCACCTACAACTCGTTGAGTTACTAGGAACATGGCCAACGAAATAGAGAATCGGTACTCCAATGACGACTTTTGTTTGTCATGATGCTCAAATTTTAAACACCATTCATCCAGGTACTCATATGAAACCCTATTCATATCAACAACAATCAATGGAACAATGTCCAATTTCTTTAAACAATGAAGGAGAAGACAACATAATGTTAGCTGATATTTTTATAATTCCAAAGAAAAAAAGGAGTAAGGGCTCGAATCCTCTAGAGAATGCATTTCCTAAACCCTTTGATAATGCATCTATTAGATAGAATGAACCTAATCCACCTTCAAATGAATCATCAATCAAAGTGAAGAGGAAGAATCAAAAAATTAAAAGGTTTAAACAAGAATCCCTCGAGATGACAATATTAAATAGATGCATACAAAAGGAGAATGAAATGCTAAAAGCACAAAGCCATAACCTCCTAGAATAAGTCAAGAAGCTACTTCTGAGAATAGAAAAATGCATAGGAATATCATGAGTTCTAGTCAACCAAAACATAGGAGGAATAATGAGAGGATAGTTAGGGCTAGAGGAGGTCTCAGCATTTTGATCAATGTAGTTGAGCTCTCCTAGTTATTCACAAGATGTTTCAGTTTTGGATCAATTTTTTAGTTTTCAAGGATGCTTTTTGCATGAGGACATGCAAGAAAAAAGGTGTGGGGGAGATGGTAGCCTCCCATTTTTTCATATTCTAACACCGTTTTTCTCACTATTATCCCACTACTACACCTAAACTAAACCCCATTATCCTACAAATACATGCTCTTAAGCCTCAAACCTTGCAACAAGCATTAAAGAGGTAATAGTTGCTTGTTATATTTAATTTCCTAAGTTTTTAATAGGTTTTCATGAGTTTTTGGAACTAATGTTTACCTATGAAGAATTGAAGTTCAGTTCCTGCACCACTTATGGAGTTCTCATACCTAGGTTTGGAGGTTTTCCTATATGTGCATGCCCAGGAGAAAAATGAGCACATGGGTTTTGTAGATCCAGTCCCCAGCATGGTTCGTGTCCTTTGGATCGCGTTCTAGATCTTCCATAAGAGAATCAGGCTCTGGTCAAACGTAGATTCAAAGCTTTCTTATACCCATGTCGTTCATGTGGAATCTTCCCAAACGAGAACGAGATGGTATTCGTATGAATTCTGTCATATAAATAACAAAAGATCAAAACCAATATCTTTGAAGTTTATCTCAATTGGTAAGTATACCAGATGGATTGTGGAAGGTTAAACATGGAGGATATGTTTTTTTCCTTTGTCATTTTGGGTGTTTTTTTGATGAGACACATGGCATAATCTTATCATTTGTTCAAGGGTTTCTATATGTATGTAATTGCAATGTAATCAGAGTTATTTAGAGTTAATTCATGATACTATAACTGTCTATTTTTTAGCCAAGAGCATCCTTGATCATTGTTATTTGTATTTGGACTCAATCTATGTAATGGAGCATACACTATGAGTTTATATTATGTTTTAATGCAAGAACTCATTTTGTAATCTTGTGGTGTTCTCTTGATCATGTTACTGTAAATTTCAAAGGCTTGATATTGGTTGGCAAGGGCCCACCAATCCGAGATGCAATGATTATGTATATTGGTGCTAGAATAGTTTTGAATGCTACAAAAATAGTTAATTTCAATACCAATTTCATATGCTTCGTTCGATTTTGTATCTTCCATCCACAATTTCACATTCACAATAAGTTTTTAACTTGTAAACAATTTATGGAATTAACCATTCATTTCTTGTTTACAGTTTATGGTATTTGGAGTGTTGATTTTGGTAGTTCAGTCCATATCCAAAGATAACCAGTAATAACATTTTCACTTCCTCAAGTATAGGTGTTTACAGTTTTATGGTTTGTTATCACATTGAAATCGTAAATTTGCTTTCTAGTCAACGCAAATTATAAAGTTATGTTTACAATTGCAATTGCACAGTCCTATAATGATTGGTTCAATCACTAATAGAAAGACATGAAAGCCTTGAGGTTCATAAATTTCATGTACCCTCTTTGTGAGAATTAATCCCAATGTATTGGTAATTGTTCTTTGAAGTTTCCATTGTTATTACAAATAACCAGTTAATACTATGCAATGTATGATAGTTGAGTCACGTATGTGCATGGATAATTTGTCTGGACATAAGAAGTGCAGTGCCACCATGTATTCATCACATATAATGTATTGATTATGAATTCAAGAGTCAAGACCTATTTCTCATAAGCTTTACCTTTGAACTAATAAATCCAACTTAATATCAGTAGTTCATGAATAGGGATTTAATGTCTTTATAACTGACTGATTCAAAGGGATGGCTCGAAGTAAAACTTATGGTTATATCTAGTACTCTGATTCATTTGTTTTTTAATAGTAGTTAAGATTCTTGCTATCAAATCTAGCCTCACATACAGAGCATGAACACTTATCTTAATAAGTGAAATATTGCATCTTGAATCCTAGAAGGAGATTTGACAAAAGAATTAGCTATTAGTTCTTGCTTTCGAGTTATTTACAAGCATTTGAATATTTTTGTGTGTGAACACTTAAACATCCATTGATTGAGAATTAGGATGAGAATAGATCAGAGAACATGATAATACATAGATCATAGATATATGCATGACATCCAAAGTTATTTAATTTCTACTCATACCCGATATCAATCTTGTGGACAAAGTGAAGTTGTTTAAAAGGTTTGTTTGATAGTTTCTTAGTATTTTGATGAATGATTGGATTGAAGTTTGCTTCACTTGTCTCCTGAGAGGTTAGAGTAATTTTGAATTCAATATTTTACCTGCACATACTGTGTATACAAATCACAAGTTTACGAACCGGATTGACAAGTACATGGTCTATTAAAGTAACAATTAATTAACCCAAAAACCATTGTCCATCAGCAGTCTCCAAAGGCTTCTCTTTTCTCTTCCTTTCATTCACTAGAACTGATATAGAATCATGTAATAACTTTCATAATTACAAGGGCCTTCAAGGTTTGGTTTTGTTTCATAGGTTCCAAGGTCAAGGAACAAAGGAAAATGCAAGTGGCCTAGCTTCAATTTCTAGCAAGACAATATGCACTTGGTGCTACCTCCACAACTCTACTTCTAACATACATGTGGCTACTCTCTTTGAATGGTGGCTTGCACACTTTCTTCACCAATAACCAACATAGGTATATGCACCAAATGACACTAGACAATTTTCCAAAGCTTATTTTTTCATCCAAGCAATGCAAAACATGTTAATGTTACTCTTACATACATTTTAGTTGACTAAGATTTACGCCCAGTTTTATCAATGCTTATATTCCATTAATGGTTGTTCAAACTTGCAGATGTGTGCAACTAAGGTATGGTGTTTCATACTAAAAGAAAATTATGTATTCATCAACACGTGGTGTTGTAAGTTATATGATTATTAGCAATATGATGTTTAAGACTTCAATGGTAGAGACAATAATTTTGGAACAAAGGGCTCATGAAGAATAACACCTAGTTAAAGAATAAACCCGGCACCCAATCTATTATTGCTTAGTTATAAGGTAAATGCTCCAACCTAAATGGAATCACTGAGGAAAAATTTAATCTGCCCATCTACAAGGGAATCACTCACACCGAAATGTAATTAACCCAACTATGAGTAAATTGACCAAAGGAGCAAGGACCAACTGACTCCAAGTGTGTACAGTCATTGTATGACTAGTGGGTAAGAGAGATATGACCAGTGAAGATGAAAATCAACCAACTCAAGTAAGCAGTCGACCCACAAGAGAAAATCACATAGGAAAAAAAAAAAAAAAACGTTGCTCTTGGTTGTATGTGGCTCGTACGACCTAGGGTGAGAGAGAAAATGTTCCAATGGAATAAAATTCATCCAGAAAGGATTGAATTGACTATAAGTGGGATGAAATCAATTAGTGAAATGCTAATTCGACCCAACAAAAGATAAATCATCCCAAGGGATTATTAGTTTGGCCCAGGAAATGAGATTTCAGTTTAGTGAGAGGAGAATTCGCCCAAGCAATGGATGGTTGCTCACAGAGAGAGAGTATGGCTATGAGGAAAGATAAATTTTCCAAGGTGAGAGCCCAAATTAGAAACTCAACCAACAATTTTTCAACAACTAGATAATCACAACCATCGATCTCAAAGCTTGGGTGAAATGGATGGTCCACATTCTAGAGTTGTTTGTGGCACTTATTTTCCATCAAAATTCAATTATAGGTAGCCATTTATATCATAACTTTGCAAGAGCATAGTAGATGAAAGGTTCAAGGTTCATGGCCATTGTGGTTATTAAAACAAGCCATAATAAGTGATTTTAAACAAGAATAAAGTGTAATACAATAAGTAATGCTCAAATAAATTCATTAATACTAACGGGAAATTATTATATCATCACACAAATATCACACAGCAATAAGTTAAACACATATATGACATAGAAATTTACCCTCAAAACCCAAATGGGAAAACTAGCATCGGATGAGGGCTCAGTTTTTTCATTTCGACAAATTGTGGTACAATGCTTTCATGGCTCTATGCCTCTTCCTCTCTTGGCCAAAATACTCCTTGAGAATGAGAGTGGAGGAAGAAATAGGGAGAGTTGGGGGTTAAGGGAAGGCCAATGGCCATGGCCCTTCACTTCCCATTCCTTATCCTTCACTCTTATTCAATTTTTTTAATTACATTTAATTCTTTATTTTCCTCTCACATTCTCATTTTTTGTCTTATCATACTTTCATATTTACATTGCTTTACAAAGTTTGCTAACCTTCGTTAATTTCTGAATTTATTTGTAGGCACTGAGTCTTACTCTCATTCGTCGGTTTGGATCCATTTCGGATCACATTTACCGAACGTTTCACATTCCAAGACAAAAATCTTAGTGAAGTCTGGTAGAGTGAGTATTGGGGTTGTATGCATAATGTTCTTCGAATCCTAGAAGGCCTATTCTACAATGTCATTCCAACCAAAATATTATTTTAAAGAAAGGTTGTGAGGGGAGTTGCAATCTTACCATTGTGACACACTCGACTGCCTAAACCCTCTTAAGCTGGTGGGATGTCAAATTTCCACTTCCATTACACTTTATGTCTTGGCTTTATGCCCTTATTAAACCTCTTTCCATCATGGCACACATTGGATCTCTTCTGCACAATGTGTGGTTGTGACAAATTCATAGATTCACCACATGTTCTCCCTCTCAAGAATTTCTAGGTGAACTGTTGTTACACGGACTAGGGATAGACCTCCCCAATCATATAGTTCTACATCATCCAACACAATCAAATTGATGGTCTACAACACATCAAATTCATTCTCCATCGAGAAAGCAAGTTACATAACTCATATTTTGTTCTCGATGGAATCATGTTGATGACTCTACTCATGACAGATCCAACGGTATTTGGGTTATGAAATCAACAGCCCTGATATTTTTGGCACCTCAAGTTATGCAAAGGATAATGCCTCACTCATTATCCACTTGACATGTTGACAGGTGGGGTCTACAACCAAACTATGATTGTGGTTGTATCGGGATACCTTTTTTGTGGATCGATGACTCTTTTCCACTAGAGACCTTTCATCATCAAAATGCACCCACTCCAAGTGATCGCGAGACTTCCTGATCATTCCTCTTCGATGAGAATCCTATGACGGTCCTCAAGTCCTCACATTTAATGGTTAAGGATCATTCAGAACCCATAGCTACGCAGTGTTTAACCAACACACCACTTCGACGATGACCCTTCTTCAGGATGGATCATCATAGATCCAATGACTCTAAATCCATCGACATCCACACTAATAAATCTATGTTCCTCCTCATCCTCGGGCTCTCAACACTGGTTTTTCCCCATCGGATACTTTTCCTAGGCCCCTTCCAGACCTCCCTGATATCCTACTTCCCGATAGACTTATCGATGTTACGTTCAGGGCATATACAACCCATATCTCATTGGCTTAACCTCCAATAGATCAAAGACTAACCTTCTCTCGGAATCCTCCCATCGGGAGTTCACCAAGACTTAACATTTTGGGCCTTTCTGAAGGTTTCACCTTCCGATCCACTGATCTCAGGACCTCCACAATTTTATCAGCCACTTTCCCAATTGGATTTACTTTGCACAAGGGAGTCCCTTCTCTGATATACAACCCCTCGATGATCTCCCCTCACCAATGTTGATTTTTTTCCAGTAAGCACCAAGTCTCAATCCTCTATTGCTCCAGTCTATATATGGGTCTTCTCTTTTCCAGGGTGACCCTTAAATTATTTGGCAAAATTTCTATTTTCCTCAAAAATTATTCACATGTCTTATTTGTTTCTTATATCCATGTTTGTGAGATCCTCTACGCATTACATCACCATAATTTTTTGAGTCTACGACTCATCTCTCTGTGTGATTGTTCTCTATTCTTTTGTTTGAATTTAGTCTCTGTGCATCTATGTGTTATGTGTCTTTTTTCTCTGTGTGTTTCTTATGTTTCTCATCTACACATCCTCCCATTATTTTTCCCTCTTCCTACTTATTCCTTATTCATTGTTGGAATGTTCTCCTTACCATTGGGATCCATGGTGACTTCTGTCAGAATTAAGCCCTTGGTGTTAGGCTCCTGAATCGAAGGAGAAAAATATTATGCGTCCTTCTGGTTGAAGTCGCATTCGACCCTTCACTCTTCTAGGTACCAAATATGAAGGAAATTACAATTGCTTAATGACCCAACATGATCACCATAAATAGGTTTTGTGGATCAATACAATCTAGGTACGTTGGACAGGTTATGCATTCAATCTATGTAGGCATATGTTGGATTACTCGAAAGCTTCCTAATTTCTTCATTAAAACATCCTTGCTCCACCTCAGCAATCCCACTCATGGTATCATGGACAATACTCAAGACTTCCTTCTCGATCAATTTTCTGGTGTTTTCATTAACATAAACACAATTACATGCTTCATTGATCACAATTCATGAAGTCTTAACATAATTACAGTCATGGGAGAAAATGGGGTGTTACAATCCCATCCCCGTTAAGGAAACATCGTCCTCATTGTTTTAAACACCATATGTACAAATTTATAGAGGAAACAAAAATGGGTATGCCATCCTTGTGGAATCTTCCAGTTCCCAAGTGGCCTCATTTTCTCCATAGTGCTTCTGAAGCAATGTCTCTTTCCTATCCAGGATGTGTTGAGGCTCGGGATGTAATTCTTCCTCTGGTTCCACCTGTATCATAGTCCAATTAATAACATGATTAGAATCATGAATATGCTTCTTTAATAAAGATACATAGAGCACATTGTGAGCTAAAACAGTAGGAGACAAGGGAAGTCAGTATGCCACTAGTCCCACTCTTTCTAGGACTTCAAACCGTCCACAATAGTGGGGAACTAACTTGGCACAAGTTCCCATCCTAAAGGAGCTCATTTTAGGATTCACCCTTAGATACACATTATCTCCCACCTTAAACTCCTTATGGGTTCTCTTGTTATCTACATATCTCTTCTACCTATCCTGGGCTACTTTTAAATTATGCCTTATTATGATCATTGTTTGCTCCATTTCCTTTAGCGATTATGGTCTAAGTGTGATCCTATCCACTAGACTATCCCAACTAATTGGAACTCTACATTTTCTGCCATACAAAGCCTCGACTGGGCTCATCTTCAATGGTTCTTGATAACCATTTTTGTAGGCAAACTCTACCAAGGGTATATATTCTTCCCACTATTTAGGTTGATGCATGACATGCATCCTCAACATGTCTTCCAACACATTATTTACTCTTTCAGTATGACCATTTGTTTGAGGATGGTAGACCATGTTAAATGCTAGTTTCATTCCTAATCCTAAAAACAATCCTTTCTAGAAATTCGAGGTGAAGTTCACATCTCTGTCTGAGATAACAATCTTGGGCATACCATGCAACTTGAAAATTTCTTTCATAAAAACATTAGCAACATCTATAGGTTTAAACGTAGATTTGATTGGAATAAAGTGAGTTTCCTTTCTCATCTTATCCACCACTACCATGATTGCATTATGTTGCTTAATTTTCTTTGGAAAACCAGTAATAAAATCCATGGAGATCATCTCCAATTTCTATTCTGGAATTTGCAATGGTTGCAATAGTCCTGCAGAGTGCTTGTGTTCAACTTTGACCTATTGACACTCCAAACACTTGGAAATATACTCGACAATGTTTTTCTTTTTTATTGGCCAGTAATACAACTACCTCATTGTTGTTATCATTTTCTAATAACCAGGATGACCCACATAATGCCTCCGATGAAAATCGTCCATAATAAGGTGTTTCAGCTCTGTTGAATCAAGTACATATAATTGGTTATTATACCACAATAGTTCATTTGTTGTAAGTTGGCACTCCTCATACTTTTTCTCACTGGATTCTTGTTACAAACCCTCTCTTACCAGATTGAAAAACTTATCCTTTTGCAAGAGAATTTTGGTTCTCTGCTTGATGTCAGACTCACCTACACTTGATGTTTCTAAGTGTACTATATACACACTTAAGTTGAGTGCATCTGCCCCTTGATTCTCTTTTCCTTTTATGTGTTTGATCTCAAAATCAAAATCGGTTAGTTACATCCATTTGGCATGTCTAGAGTTCAATCATGGATAATTGAATAGATATTTCAAACCACAATAATTTTTCATTAGGACAAATCTTCTTCCCATCAAGTAATGTCTCCAAATATTCATCACATGCATAATTGTTGCAAGTTCCAAGTCATGGGTGACATATTGTTGTTCATGCTTATTTAACTTTCTTGATTCATAAAAAATCACTTTTCATTCTTGCATAAGAACTCCATTGATTCCTTCCTTGCAACCATCATTGCAAACCAAGAAATCCTTCTTGGGTTCTGCAATATTCAAAACATGGGCATTGGTTAAGAGATGTTTCAACTTCAGAAAGTTGGCTTCACGTTGTGCTAAAAAATCTTGGAAAACCCCTTAATAAACGTTTTGTAATATCCAATTAATCCAATAAATGATCTTACCTCGGTTACATTTTGAGGGGATAGACAATCCATGATTGCATTGATCTTCTTAAGATCTATTGTCACTCCCTCTGCTGAGATTTTGTGGCCCAAATATTGGATCGCCTTCTGGAAGAAGTCACACTTACTATATTTGGCATGTAGTTGGTGATATATTAGCACCTGTAACACCAACTTAAGATGTTCTTCATGCTCTTTCTTGGTCTTAGAATACACCGGAATATCGTCAACAAATGCAAGAATGAACTTATCCAAATATTTGTAGAGAAAACTATTAATCAAAATCATGAAGGTGGCTAGTGTGTTGGTATGCCCAAATGGCACTACCACAAACTCATAGTTTCCATACCTTGTTCTAAAATTTATTTTGTGGACGTCCTCATCCTTAATTTTGACTTGGTGATATATGTATCTCAAGTCAATCTTAGATAAGACTGTAGCTTCTATGAGCTAATAAAAAATATCATCAATCATGTGAAATGGGTACTTTATCTTGATGGTCATCGTATTCTAATTTTAGTAATCAATACACAATCACAATGTACCATCTTTCTTCTTCACAAATTGTGTGGGTGCTCCCCATAGGGATACACTCAGCCTGATATACCCTTTATCCATCATCTCCTTCAGTTGCACTTTTAACTCTACCATCTTTGGGGTACTCATTTTGTAGGGTACTTTTGATGTTGGTAATGCTCCAAGTACAATATCTATTGAAAAATGAGATCTTGCTTAGGAGGAATTCTAGGTACCTCCTCTGGGAATATATATTTAAATTCCCACAAAATTGGGTGATCCTCAACCTTCAGCTCCTTACTCTCTACTGCATTGAGCACTTGTATTGCATACAAGTGACACCCTTTTTTTCTAAACTTCTTGAGCTGCAATGTTGATATCTCCCTTAATGATACTAGATTTTGAATGCCTTACAACACCCTCATGTTTCCTTTTTCATATTCACATTCTAAGGTATTTTCATAGCAATTCAATCTTGCCTTGTGGACAACCAATCCGTCTATGCCTAATAGCACATCATATGATCCTAAGGGTAGGATTTTCAAAGTTGCTTTGGTGTGTGTAGTCCACTTATTTCCAATGGACAAGCTTCTATTACTTCTACTACTTTTCTCTTAGTCCCCATGGCTAACTAAACCAACCATGTTTTGGCATGTTTATTTCTCTATAGGGCACATGCTTCAACAACTTGAGGTGAAACATAACTAAGATTAGACCCAGGGTCAATCAAAGTAGAAATGGGTTGCTTGGAAATTATACCTTTTGTCTCCACCACATAAGCTTAGTGGTCTGCTTGTCAATTCTCAACAGTTGCATATATTCACGTCACACTTTTAGCCACATAATTGACCATAGTAGCCTCCTAAACATGGTAGAATATCTTGTTTTCATGTTTTCTATGAGGGCTATCTCTCAATAGATGTGCCTATCCACAACCCAAACATTTTAAAGGTCCTCTCTGTTGATACTTATGCACCCCCCTCTCAGTATCAACAATTGGTATCAGAGCAGGTTACCTTCAATACAATTTAACCACTGGAAGGAAGATCCTATGCAGAAATGGAAGACAACATTCCAAATGGGATTCCACCATTTGATGGAAGCAATTTTGAATACTGGAGTAATAGAATGGAAACTTACCTGAAATCTCTTGGGGCATATGTTTGGTTCTCAGTTGCTTCAGGACACAATGCTTTGAAGAAACCAAAGACTGCAGCTCAGAAGGAAGCAAAAAGGAACAACAAATTGGCAATAGATACCATCCTGGATGGATTGACAGATTCAGTAAAATCCAAGGTGGGATCATGTGCATCAGCAAAATATCTTTGGGACAAGCTACAAGACCTTTATGAAAGGGAAGAAGCAGAAGAAGAAGAAGAAGTTGAAACAAATTACAACATCTCAGATTTCAAATAATAAAATAGAGGTCAGTTCATTTGCTTTAATTGTGAAGGAGTAGAACATGTTGAATTTGAATGTCCTCATCCAAGGATTGAAAGAGATGACACTAAAGAAGAAAAGTTCAATGAAGAAGAAAAAAATCATGAAGCAGAAATGATTCAACAAGAAGATGAGAATCTTAAAAAATTTAAGCATGTTGAGATTGAAAATAGCAAGCTCAAAGACACACGTATAAAACTAAGAAGTGAATTAGGTAGTTATGAAAAGATAGTTATAAGATTGAAGAAACAATTAGAAGACTTTGAGGAACTAAGAGAAGAAACCATTTCCTTGAAAACTCTACTCGAAGAAGAAAGAAGAATAGGTGAAGTAAAGAAGGTCCAAATGATGAAGAAAGAAGAAGATTGTGAGAAACTTGAACAAGTTGTCTCATTGAGGAAGAGCTTAAGAAACTCTCAAGTGACAAAAGACTTAATACATCTTGGATGGATGGGTGAAACTTCATACAAAGAAGATGCAAATACCAACAAGAAGGTTGAAGAAAGAGATACACAGATAGTTGATGAGAAGTGGATCAGGATACTAGAAAGAATGAATGATTACAAAAGAGATGAATATCCAAGAATACCTCCTACCTTCATGAATCAAAGAAGCTTCAATCAGTATCAACACTCTCTTTTGTTCCTCTTCTTTCTCTCTTTCTTTCTCTACTGGCCTATTTCCACTATGAGATGGAAATTTCTTCTGGTGTATAATTCTGCTCAGATGACCGAAATGAGCAACTTTCTTGAGATTCTTAAAATCGGATGGTTTAAATCCCTTCTTCTGAAATCCAGTTTTATCCTTTCTCTTTCAATCCTTAAGAGGCTCTTGCCTATGCTTGGATTGATAATAGAGACACTTATCTTTCCTAATGGTATCTTCCAAAGTCTTAGGCTCATCAAACTCAATCATATCCTAATAGGACTATGGAAATCCACTTAGGAAGTGTTCTATTCTCACTTTCTCATCCTTGAGGTAAGGAACATACCTTAATAGCTCTAAGAACCTCTTGGCATAAGCATCGGTGATTCTTAGAGTTGTTGAGGTTCTCTTGGCATAAGAATCCATAGTAAGAGTAGGAGTGGAATCCATAGATATTTCTTTAATAGGTATACCTTCTTGAAATATTTCTCAAATTGTTTCCGGGTCATCTTGCTTTCATTCAATCCCTTAACTTCCTTGATATCCTCCCACCATATGGAAGCTCCTCCATTTAGATTGAATGTGTCTATCTTCACCTTTGTATTTTATGAGTAATTATGGACCCGAAAATACTTTCTCAAGCCCAACAACCAAGCCTCAGCTTCTTCTCCTTTATTGATTTCTCCATCAAAGGTAGGCATATTAGCATTCTTTAATTATTCGATCAGAGAACTATGTGAGTGTCCATTTTTCTTCGTCCTGGGAACACTAGGCCCAGTGTCACTACTAGACAGTTCCTCTGCAATGGTATTTCCACTAAATGAATCTGTAGAAGTACCTCCATTATATCTTCTTCTCTTTGCATCTCGGTGCCTTTTCTTGGAATAACTCCTTCAGACATTACTATGATATAGTCCATTATTCTCGACATCTTAAGGGATCTTCAATTTCTCTGCTTGTTGGAGTATTGCATTACTAATGGTTGGACCTTGTTGCAAGTGCTTTTATATCTCTTATAAACATTGCAATAATACTGCATTCAACTCTTCTTGCTTGACCTGAGCTCTCATGAGCCTTTAATTTTTTACTTTCAGATTTCTAACAGTGGATACCAAATTCAGAGGGGTTTCTCTAGCCCTCCTACCATCGGATTCTGCATCCTGAAAGTGTGAGGTGTCCTCCATGCTATGTTGCATCATTCGCCTCTATTTCCTTTTCAGTATGTCCTATGTGTCGAAACAATGAAACATTATTAGCCATTACATTAAAATCATTTGCATAAAATTACTGGCCTGGTCAAACATCATTCGGCCTTTCATAATCCTGAGCCAAGATTCCACTCCTACTCAAAACCACTATCATCCTTCAATGTTTCAATTTTATTTGGATCCACATGTACATTGTTATCACTCGGAACCGGATTTGGGTTGCATGCAAATCAAATCCCGAGGTAACCTCGAACCACTTTGGATTGGAAGCTTCCCCTTCCAACCTGAGAGGGATCTCTCGAATAATGTCACAATATGACCATCAATAAGCTCGAAATAGTGGGCAAATCTGTGGATAACTGATAGTTTTGGATTTTTAAAGTTTGGGGTTGGACCAG
>ML810320.1:19741-42110 GCA_009831015.1 Picea engelmannii
ATCGTTTATTTTTATTTTTTTTGAATGTTTATCATGTAGCCTACATTGGGCATTTCAAGGCTACCACGTGGCATCCTGTGATTGGTACACATGGTGCCTTGTGATAGGTTTCCCCCTGTCTAGTCACTTGTCGATTCAATCACCACTTGTCATTGTGTGAGGTTGCCACATGGCATCCCCTGGGGTGTCATGTGGCACTCGCCAATTGGCCCAAGTGGCCACCAAAAACACCAAAAATGAATGCCATGTGTCGGCCTCTGAGTGGTGCCATGTCAACATGTTGATGTCATCCCTGCATAATCAATTTTTGACGTCAACAGTACGGATGATGATGTCACAATCTTGAATTTTGACTAGGTTGACTAAAACTTTGATTGGTCATAAATTCTTCATTCAAACTTCATTTGAAGAGCCATTTATGCCGACGGAAAGCTCTCGATGAGATCTTCAAACTGTTGTTATTTTTGCTGAGATTTAAGGACTTTGAATTTTTTCCCTTTTTGATCCTCCTCGATCAAAAATAGAGAGAGGTTGTAAGGTAGTTTGTTGTACCTACCCGAAACAGTAACACTTTGCAACATATACATAACAACTTCCAAGCTAAAGTATGTAGCGACGACCTCCTTAGATAGTATATTATTCAAATTGTGTTGGTTGTTACAAGTTTGTTGTGGTAAACAGTCATATAACAATAGTATATGATTTGTAACAACAACAATAATTGGTGCTTATAAATGTAACAATTAAACACAGAAAGTAAGCATTCATCAAGCACGAGATTATCCAATTTCTAGAAGAGATTTATGAACAAATTAGGCCACCTTTAGATGAGTGTATGCAACAATTTAATGTAGTTTTAGATGGTTGTAGAAAAATTTTATAACAACGAAAAATAATATTTTGATTTTTCTAGGGTTAGAGTTATAAGAGTTAGTAGAACAATTGAGAGATTTGGAAAAATGGTTTTAACAACTTCTTTCACCACAAGAGTTACTTCTATATTAGTGCCTTTACCATTATAGGGCTATGGAGTCTCAAATGCATCCAAGCATGAAGGTTGATCTAGTTGAAACCAAGAGGCAGAGTCTAAAGCGCATTTGGGCCTTAGGCTTTAGACTTTTAGGAGAAGGATGTCTATGGTGTTGGGCTTAGGAATTGACATCTTTTTGTTGCCACTTTTGTACCATTTTACCCACTTTTTCCACACTTTACATAGCCTTAATTGTGCTTACCAATGACTTATATTCCATTTTTTATCAAGATATGTTAAAGTCCAATGTTACTCTGATTCATTAAAGTTTTTCTTGCGATTGAAAGTCTTATAATTGTTTTGGGTAATTATTGATGAGGTGTTGAGGAAGTGTGCTTGCAGATGTGCAATTACTCTCATCCTGAAATCCGTTACTCCCATTGTTCATTTTATTTTTACTCTCTATAGTCTTGCTGGTTACTTTTGGAATCATCAATGCTTGTGCTCATAAATTCAATACATGATATAACCCGATAATGGCAGTGTTAACTCACTCTGTTCTGAGATAAAGGAAGTTGCAGGTAAATATTTCAGATTGTCCATAGTTAGAACCATTGTTATGAGTTTGTTTTAGTATTTTCAATCTTTAGTCGACCTATTTTAGGGACAGCCTGATTTGATGTAATATTGTTATGAAAAGGTCTCAATTTGAATCTGTATTGAATATCTTGAGAATCGAAAGATTCTCAAGCTTGTTCATAATCATCGATTTATGAGAATAGTTAAGTGAGTCTATAAAGTAGAGCATCCTCGCTCTCAAAAGGGATCGGTGATCAGATTTTGAATAGAACAACAGACACGCTTGTAACTTCTGGAGATTGATTAATAAAATCATGATTGGATTTATGTTCATTTGAGTTGAAGCTTTTAATCCTTTTCTAGCACATGCTAAAGAGGAAGGGCCCTCTTCTTTAGTATGGTAGTTGTTGTATTTGTATAGATATTTTTATGATTTGTTGGTTGTGTTTCATAGTTTTATTTGCGCTGACAATATTCAATTGTTGTAATGTGTTGTTACTCGTTGATTCGGAGTTTATATTAATTTCATTTATTGTGTTATTTTTTATAGTTAATTGGAAGAGTTAATCCTTCGTGGTTTGGTAAAAAGGGATTTGATCAAACCTAGTTTGCAAGTGTGCCATTTCATTTACTGCAAGTCTGCCATTTCATTTACTGCAAGTGTGCCAATTCATTTATTGCAAAGAGTGTTGTTTTATTCATTGCAAGTGTGTTGATTATATTTACAGCAAGAGTGTTATTTCGAGTGTGTGATTTTGATTATTGTCGGTGTATCGTTATTTGTTTTACTATAAGTGTGTTGTTTCATTTCCAGCAAAGTGTGCATGATCTTGTTTTTGGCAGGTGTGATGAACAGTGTGTTGAATGATTACAGTATTAGTTGAGTGTTTCATTTGTTTGAGTTTCAACATAATAGTTTCCATTTCTTGGTTAAGCATGATTGATTTATAGAAGCTTGCACACAACTAGAGTTAGTTGAAGGATTGTAGCCTACATACACTATGCATAATAACTTTGAAATAAAATACTTTCCTGGGTTGACAATTTATGTTTGAGTAATTGAAGTTATTTTATTAAAGCAATTAAATTGACCAACATAGGGTGCAACCACTTTTGGGCCCTAGATATTGTTTCTCCCTTCTAGTAGCTTCACTTAGGTCAAAGATCAATTGTCTAGGGATAAAATCCTAAAGTGATAGCACTTTAGAGCTTTAGGGTTCTAACTCTAGCAAGGAAAATTCACAAATTTTGGACAAGTAAAACTTTATGAGAGGAAGAAGCACTTATGTTCCTCTCTTAGGGTTTCAATAAACAATAATCCTTGCAACAAATAGCAATTTCATCATTTACATAAACAATATACCATAAAATTGCAGAAAATTACTTACTTTATCCAAGAAGACAAGAGCACAAAACCGTAATAGCAGAAATATCCATCCAAAATTAGCAAACCATCCACAAGAGACCATGTCCAATCATAACGCGTGAGAGAGAAATAATAAGAAGGATGAAATAGCAAATAAGTAGAAGTGTTACCCCACAAATGGTGAGGAATGATGATGAATAAATGAAAGCTATCACTAGCCTTTTTATATGAGGTCAAACTAGCATATTTGTCTACATAAAATGTCAACATCAAAATAGAAGTGGTGTCAACCCCTCATTTATTCTTTACAAAATGCAAAAATGAAAAAATAAATCATAATAGGCAACGCGTGTGAGACATCAAGCCTTCCTAGGTAAGGAGGAGGCCTCCAAATGCCACGTGGCACTAATCCATAGTGAGGTGGGAGAAAATGATATCTCTCCTCACCCAAATTCATGCCAACCATCATCAGTACCCCAAGTGTTCACCAATCCCTAGCTCCATCAAACCCTAGAAGATGGCGCCATCGTCAAAATAGGCCCAACGTCCAGGATTTAGGTGTTGCGTCCAAGATGGAGGGAGTTTCATCTTGTCTATGCATAATGTCTGGTTTTCTATTGATGCAACATCCTTGATCCTATGGATAAATAAGCTTTGGGGTACTCTTCCCAACCTATGGGATTCCAACCCATATGTGTGCCATCATTACTGAATCGGCTCATACCAAGCCCATTTGTCCATCATCCAAGGTTCTAAGGATGTGAGAATTATTGTATGAGGGTGGTGAGCCACTGGATGACCCAATTATTTGCATCAAACGTGCCAAGGTCCTGCAATAAAAGACACAGCATCCCAGGTACAATCCCAAGACATACCTCAAAGAACCATATCAAGCCCATCCAAAACAAAGCAAAGTACAAGATATGGTTAGCCAAGGTTCACAAGAAACATTAGTCCTTAAATCATGCAAAGTAAGTTTTAACTTAAGATATAAGCCATGTAAACAATTCACCTTAGTATCCCCTTCTGGCATCACACTAGCCCAGGACCTCATGTGAGTTTGAAATTTTAAGTATGGGAGGGCCTTCATCCAACCCTATTAGGTGTGTCAACCTAGACAGGAAATAAAATACCTGGGTAGAGGGATAGGTCCCAAGGGAAGAAGGAAATAAAGAAACTCCTTAAGAGTAAGTGTGGTAATGATATAGTTTTAGGGCTTACTTCATGGCTTATGGTGTCATTAAATCGATTTATATGAGTGCCTTTGTATAGGGAGTGATTTCTTTCTTGAGATAACCTTTCCTCGGTACTTTTTGCATTCTGAACCCCTTATTTTCCTTTTGATGCCATGTTATCATTTGCAAGTCCCCTTTATAAGGTTTCAAGCTTCATTCCTTCATTTTTACTGGGATATTGTCCTTTATAATTTGGTGCATTAATTCACATCTAGACAGGGGAAATTACCATTAAAGGGCGTAGAGCTCAAGCTAGCCCGAGGATTTTATGGTGGCCTTTGTCAATCAACAATATCATGCATGTATATAGCATTTGCATCAACCTATGGGCCTTTAGCCCCTTCTTCTCATGAGAGAATGGACCATGACCCATTACCTAGGTTTGGTACACTATGAGAGTCTTCAAGATGGAAAGTGTTAAGTATGGTGGGGAACATAACCTTCCCCTTATGAGAACCCCCTAGTAGTACTCTTGTTCCCTTGGTGGTGACAACATGGGACTAGGACATAGAATTTGACCACTAAGGTGAAACAAGGAAACTGACACAATTTCCCAAGCCAGTGATCCATTATCCAACTTCAAAACTAAGATCATCATCTACATGCCCAACAAATTACGCATGACACTTTCTATGAAATAAGGACTAACATACCTCTTGGTGACAATGGCTTACCATCTCCCATATACTGAGTTGTTTGGATATGATGAGCCTTGGTTGAACTATGGTTGTAAAGGTGAATAAGGGGGGTTGTTGGGCTGCCATTTTTGGACATGTTGATCATCATCGTGATTGAGATCATGTTCTCCTTTACAGACCATGAGACATGATCTCCTCTAGTTACCCCTAAGCATGGGGGGTAACAAGCCTCACTTTCTAGCTGATTTTTCTCCCATATCAACTTTTCCAAGATACATCTTGTGTTCATTTGTGTGGATGGTGTATTCAATTTCTTGTTCTTTCATTTTCATATTTCAGTTAGTTTCATAAATTCAAGTGCTAAACTAGTAATAATAAATTTGAGATCTAAGGTAATAAACTGCATAATAAAATATTTTAGAATATTACAAGATTTGTTGGGATGAAATGTTATAGTGGAATATCTGCGACAGTTTACAAATCAAGGGTGAATGACACTAGTAGCTAGCACCTCCTGCGTTATTTTTTTTTGTTTAATTGTTTTGGGTTAATGGATGGTGATATGGGTGTACACTTGGTGGGAGGCTACCTGGTATGAGCGGAATAGAATGATCAAGATCACCTTTGGAGGGCGCTAGGCTTTGGAGAGTTTTGAATATTGATTGGTGTTTGGCCAATACTAATTGCATGTTAGGATGGATGGAATGAGAAGGTGTCCCAAAAGGCTTGAATGAAATGGAATTGAGCCACAATGCCGCAACGCCCTTTCTTAAAAATATTTTCCATGTAATGGAAGCTAATGATATTTGGAGAACCGACTATGATTTCTTTGGATGTGTAGTGATGACACTCTTGGTGGTAACTCATGGAAAACCATGGTGATGGGACCTAATGTCCTTAACCATTTGACACCCAAGATAATGTCACAACCACCCATTTCAATAGCAAAGATATGGGTTTTCAAAGAATAATCACCCATTTTAAGCCACACATTTTCAAAAGGACCCCCACATTTCATGTAACCTCCATTCACAAACATGGATGTAGCAATGTGTTTCTTGGGATATACATTGATGAATGAAGTTATGGGTGCTACTATTGTCAATCAAGATAACGACTTTGCAATGTTTGATGTAGCCAATCAACTTTATAGTTTGGGGAGAAAAAATATCAATCAAGGCATGCAAGGGATATTTATGGTTCCACATCCCAAGGAGGATATGGGGGAATTTCGTCAATGGTTGGAGGAAGACTCTCTTTAGGGATAGATTCAACTTCATCATATGAAATATCCTCCAAAATTGGCCATAAGGTGTTTTTTCTCCTTACATTTATGCCTAAGAAAATGTTTCTCATCACAATTGTAGAATAGACCTTTAAGTTGGTGCTCCACAATTTTAGCACGGGTTAACTTGTGGATATTGAGAGGTGGGGAGGATGGAGAAGGATTGGTAGGAGGAGAGATAGTGGGATGGGGATAGGGAATAAAGGGTGTCTTTTTAATTTGAGCATTTTGCCACCTTTTGGGATTCCTGGGCTCTTTGAGAGGCTTCCAACCAAGTAGTAAGACGAGCCATTAAGAGTTGTGCATGTATCTCTTCTTTTATACCACTAATAAAGAATTCCTAGAAAAAAAAGTATAAGACATGCCTTTGGTGTGGATGACAAGTTGCTCAAAAGAAGATATGAACTCTTTGACATTACCAAATGTTTAATCTTGGTCAGTCATCCTAAATAGTGAGTGTTAGTTTAAAAGTTTTCATAGAGGTCTAGGACAAATTGTTTCAAAGCAATATAACATCAGTGGGAGTTCTTATGCCATTTCCACCATTTCCAATGTTCGGGATCTAAATATAATACACCTACACAAAGTTTCATTAAGTCATTTGTGATGCCATGCAAGGAAAAACACATTAAGTCATTTGTGATTCCATGCAAGGAAAAACAATGTTCCATCTAAGTGACCCAACTTGTGGGGTTGGATCCATAAAATTTGTTGAGATCCACTTTAAGGAGTTTGTCTTAGATTTGAATCAAAAGGTAATGAACAAGTGGGATAGAGTGAGGCCCCATCAGATTGGATGATTCAACTCCTTCCTTCTTTGATGGTTTGTCTTACCATGGATAACTCGCGGATTGAGTTTGCATCTCCATGAATTTGGATAGTTGGTCTCAGAATGACTCTAATTTGGTGAGCTTGCTATTGATGTCAGCAAGATTTTGTTGCGTAGAGGAGTGGTTGCAATCTATTTTGTGTTTCAACTCATCACACTACGTTTCCAAGGAGGAGAAAAAGGTTACCAACTTAACGAGAACTCTCCAAAGTTATTTTTTTTTAAATGTCACATTTAGTGGATATTCTTACCCCCATTTCAAAAAATGGTGCCACCGGTAGCACTTTTTTTTCGAAGTTCAAATTACAAAATTTTGCAACCACTATATTTAAAGTCACATACAAAACCCTTAAAATTGACTCTAAAACAAAAAATGGTGATCACAACATCGCCCTTTTTGGGGGGGGTTAAAATTACAACTTGGTTCAAATCGTGGTTGAAATCATTCTCTCAACAACCATTACCGTTCCAAACGAAAAGTTTAAAATTGACCCCTGAAACTAAAACTGGTGCTAGCATTAGCACCTGTTTTTTTCGATGTTAGAATTACAACTTGTTTTATATTGTGGCCTGAACAACTGGCATTCTGAAATGAAACCACAAAATTAACTGTTGGAAATTGTGTTGTCATTGATGTCAAATGAAGAAATCCTAGGATTCCATTGATGTCACAAGCGAGGGGAGACTCGTGACTCTGAAAGTATGTGAGGAAGTCCGAGAAATCGAGAAGGTGCATGCGCATATATATATCTCCATGTGTTTATTAAATTTCAACGAGATCTCTACTAGCGTGCTCAACGACCAGGTTGTAGAGGACCAAAAGAAGCTCTGGCTTGCATTGATTGAATTCTAGTGAAGGTTTTGTGAGCAAAGAAAACATGAAGTTAATGAAGTAAAGGAAAAATACAATATCCCACATGCACCAGGGAAATTGACTTCGATGGGTTTATAATGAACAAGTGAAATATCTTAGCTTGAATGTAAACGAAAGAGCCATGGAATTGTGCGAAAGGAGTTGAATTTTAGTGCCATAATTTTTTTTTATATGTTAATAATGGATGACCGAGATTAAATCTTAGATATATATCTAACTAGATCCATGGCCAGAAGCAGTCCTGAATTTGGATTCTGAAACAATGGTAAAATAATTTTAGATTTAGGTATTCAAAGTCGAAAGGATACTCCAATGAAGAGAAGTTTGACCAATGGATGATATATGTTCAGAGGGAAATATATCGATGACTCATGGAATGACACGTAAGTAGCAAGGACAATGTCATGTGTCCAATGCCAAGTCAACACAATGACAGAGAAAAGAAAGAGGAAGGGATGACATCACATGCTTGGAGGTGCCATGTCATCCAATACACATGAAAGGAGTCCATGTGGAGGACATGTCAGTGCCATATCAACACCACATTAGATACACATGTCAGACTTCGTATAGTTCCATGTAAATATCAGGACAGTGCCACAAAAGCATGCAAGTGTAACTTAGTGACTGGACCATGTGTCATAATCATATTTGGCCACATACAAAGGTGACATGAAATCTGGAAATGAAGGAAAATATAAATTAATATGAATCATCGATCTCTCAGAGTCGTTCATGTCAGAGTGAAACAATGCACCCTTTTATTTACACTATGAAGCAAAAGTATCAAAGAATATTCCTTTTCAATATCGTCAGAGCTTATCAATCAGCATTCAAAAGATAAGAGAAGTTTCACATCTTCGATAAGAGGGATATCAAAGAATATTCCTTTTTGATAATGTCAGAGCTTATCAATCAATGTTCAAAAAAAATGGGAAGTTATACTGCTCCGATGAGAAGAGTATCAAATAATATTCCCTTCCTCGGGAAAAGTGTTATCTCAAGAAAAATGAGCAATCTGGACCGTTGGTTGGCATGTGAATAAGATGTGATGACAACCATAGATTTACATGGGTCCCACCTAACTACCTTACAAAAGGACAAAGGGACAGAAGATAACCATCGTGCATGCTGAGGAGGTGACCTAATGTGAGCCATTGATTTCAAATTGTGAGGACCATTGTATTTGTCGTAGTGCTTGTCATTGGAGTAGAGTTGATACTCTGATGACGAAGGACTCCAATAATCAACAACAATCGTTGATCAACAATATAAAGGGTGAGGTAGTGTTGAGTGTTTTGGACTCCCTGTGGTCTCGATAAACATGACCGCAGATCAATGGTGGAGATTGAATAGAGACCTCGATCTAATGGTTGCTTAGTGACAAGGCTTGTGTTATATGTTTTGTTGGATAAAGAACAGATCGACGGTCATGATTTATTCAAGGATCATATCGGATGAATCCTAAGCATTAATGTTTGTATGAGGAAATTGTGTGTGATAGAAGGAAGCTAAAGACCATTTTTTATGGAGGTATTGCATCCCGACTTGATGGAGAGTCGAGGGACCTAGAGATGACTTTTTGAATACGATTTGGTTGAGAAAAAATTATTGGCGTATGAGCTCAAATATATAATGATGCCTGAATTGTGATGAAAGGGTGAGTATGTGATGAAGGTGGAGTGAAGAGGTGTGAGGAGAAAAAATATTTTGAGGTTTGTACGAAAGTGTGGAAGCAATGAAGACGATATGAGGTTTGATGACACAGAGGATGAAGCATGTTGGAGAGGTCTTATGAAGAAAATTATGAATTATAAATATTTCAGGGTGGCAGTGTGGAGCAAGGAAGGAGATTGGTGTCTCCTATAGGTTGGTACCTATGAACAATAATTATGTGGGTTGGTACCCATTGGTTGGGTTGGTGCTCAACAAGGGGATTGGTGTCCCCTGTAGGTTGGTTCCTGCGAAGATTATTACAGATCGGTGTCTATTGTAAGTCGGTGCTTACAAATTTTATAAAGAATTTTTTTGGTTTTCTCCCATTTGGGTTTTCACGTTAAATATATGTGTATTGTGAATTGTAGGACTAATTGTTGGTAAATAACATATTTTGATTAAAAATAAATTGTCGTAAAAGAAATTAAAAATTATTTTGTAATATTGATTCACCCCCCTCTCGATATTCCAACAATTGGAATCAGAGCAGGTTCCTTCAACAACAGTCTAACCACTGGAAGGAAGATCCCAGTAGGTCACATGGATAAAAAAAGAGAGATTATCTCTAAGCAAATATCCATGCTTTGATGGAACAAATTATTCCTTCTGGAAAATCATAATGAAAGTGTATTTGCAGTCACTAGGGTATGATGTTTTGGAGTCAGTCAATAATGGTTATGAAACCCTAGCAAATCCACTTTTTGATATAGGTGCAAAGAAGCTCGGTGACAACAATGAAAAATCCATGAATGCAATTCTGGAAGGATTATCAAAATCAGAATTCACCAAAGTTATGCAGTGTAAACTATCAAAGGAGATGTCGGATAAATTGCATAACACCCATGAAGGAGATGATAAAGTCAAGAAAGAAAAGCTACAAACTCATAGGAGTCAATTTGAAACCCTGAAGATGACTGAAGAAGAAAACATTGCAGCATATCTTTTACGTGTGGATGAAATTGTAAACATCATCAGAGGTTTAGGGGAAACGATTGATGAGAAATTCATTGTGTAAAAAGTACCCAGGTCAATTCCTATGAGATTCAATCCTAAGATATCAATTCTTGAAGATAAAAAAGAATTGGATGAATTAACAATGGATGAATTGCATGGAATTCTTACAACCTATGAGATGCGAATAGGACAAGAAGAAGTACCTAAAAGATAAGCAACATTCAAATCCTCAAAGAAGACTAGCAGAATAAAAGAAAGATCAAGTGACAGCTCCAACGATGATTCTGATGCAAATGAAGCCAACTTTGTGATAAGGATCCAAAGAGGAACTGAAAAATATAAAGTTAAGATTCCTTTCAAATGTTTTAATTATGGTGAAGTAGGACACTTTGCTACCAAATGCCCTCATAATAAAAATAGGGACAACAAAGATAAGGATGACTTTAACTCTAACGAAAGAAGAAAGGGTAAAACTCAAAGGAACAAATACTTCCAGAAGAAAAAGAAGAATCTTTATTCCAAAGAGAACGACTAATTATCTTCTGAAAGCAATGAAGAGATTGAAGGAGATGTTATGTTCATGGCCCAAGAAACAGAGTCCAATGAAGATGAAGACAATAACAATGTCCCAGAGATTTGAGAAAATGAAGATGTGGATGTTGATCTTGAAGGAGAATTACTCTGTGCCATAGATGAAATAAAAAGTCTCAATAGAAAGAATGGACTATTGAAGGAAGAATTGTCACATAATTCTGGTCTGGTTTCTCAACTAGAAGAACAAAAGTAATTTGAAGAGGAAATAATGAGTCAACTGCAGAACAAGGAAGAATATTGTGAGAAACTTGAAAAATAAAATATTTCCTTAATGAAGGAAATCGATGTACTTATAGCTGAGTTGAATAACAGTAAAAAATTGAACAAAGTTCCATGATATTAGACAATATGCTCAATAACCAAAAATCACCATTCGACGGAACTAGACTTGGTTACAATCCCAATGACACATTACAGAAAACCAAGGAAGAACCCAATAGTTATGTTACGGACCTGATCAACCCCGTTGAACGTAATGAGAACACCAATGAAGCAAACCCTAACCATCAAAATTCAGTTGTCCTTCATAGGAAGAATGAATTCAAAAAGGTGATGACACCAATAAGACCTATTATGAACAAGTATGAATATCTCCTTCTTTGTAATTGTTTCTCATGCAACAATTTTGGACATAAGGAAATATACAACAGAGCATATCCAATAAATGACCAAAGAATAAATGGAGGCATGTACAATGCTCCAAGAAATAATTATGTGAACAACAAAGTCAAAAATCATGTTGACAACAGAAACAAGAATTCATTTGCTCCATTATTTAACTATGATATTGAATGTTATAAATGCCACAATTTTGGCCATAAATATCAGGATTGCATAAGTTGGACATGAGCCCCTATTCAAACACACATTGTTTTCATCAATACCACCAAAGTATGGAAGAAAAAACAAGAAAGGAGCTCTTAGGAAAAAATTTGAACAAAGTTCCATGATATTAGACAATATGCTCAATAACCAAAAATCACCATTCGACGGAACTAGACTTGGTTACAATCCCAATGACACATTACAGAAAACCAAGGAAGAACCCAAGAGTTATGATATGGCCTTGATCAATCCTGTTGAACGTAATGAGAACACCAATGAAGCAAACCCTAACCATCAGAAGTCAGTTGTCCTTCATAGGAAGAATGAATTCAGAAAGGTGATGACACCAAGAAGACCTACTATGAACAAGTATGAATATCTCTTTCTTTTTAATTGTTTCTCATGCAACAATTTTGGACATAAGGCAATAGATAGTAGAGAATATCCAAGAAATGACCAAAGAAGAAATGGAGGCATGTACAATGTTCCAAGAAATAATTATGTGAACAACAAAATCAAAAATCATGTTGACAACAGAAACAAGAATTAATTTGCTCCATTGTTTAACTATGATATTGAATGTTATAAATGCCACAATTTTGGAAATAAATCTCAGAATTTCATAAGTTGGACATGATCCCCTATTCAAACAAACATTGTTTTTAGCAATACCACCAAAGTCTGGAAGAAGAAACAAGAAAGGAGCTCTCGGGAAGAATGTGATTTAGCATTACATGCTCAAGACAAAGAAAGCTATTGGTACATAGATAGTGGATGTTCAAGGAATATGAATGGTGATGGAAACAAATTCCTTAAGCTAAAGAGAGAGAAGGGAGGAAATGTTTCATTTGGAGATAACAAATCTGCCAAGATAATTGGGAAAGGTAAAGTTAGACTTGGAAGTCAAAAGGCCACAACAGAAAATGTTCTTCTAGTTGAAGATTTGAAGCATGGCCTTCTAAGTTCCAGTCAATTGTGTGAGTAGTGACACACACTCCTATTTAACTCCCAGGAATGTAGAATAATAAAAGAAGACATTGGTATATTGGTAGCAACAATAATCAGAACTCCAAATAATGTATACATTCTAAGTAAAATTGGAAAAGAAGTATGTTATGTGGGACAGACAGATGAAAGTTGTCTATGGAATAAGAGAATGGATCATTTAAATTTTGACAACTTAGTTAAGGTCAATAACCACCAATAAGTAAGAGGCATGCCAAAAATCATCAAGCCCTCAAACCCGATTTATAAACATTGTCAACATGGGAAACAAACTAGAGTTAGATTCAAAACCAAGGAATATTCAACATCAAGACCATTAGAACTCATTCGCATTGATCTCTGTGGGCCAACCAAATCACAAAGTCTGCAATGTAATCATTACTTCATGTTGTGCATTGATGATTACAAAAGAATGACTTGGGTAGTCTTCCTCATACATAAATTAGAATCCTTTTGGAAATTTAAAGCATTCAAAGCATTAGTTGAAAATAAAACAGACTTGAAGATCAAATTCTTGAGATCAGATAATGGAGGAGAATTCACATCAAATGAGTTTAATGAATTCTGTGAAGGTCATGGGATAAGAAGAAACTTCTCAACTACAAGAACTCCACAAAAAAATGGAGTGGTTGAAAAGAAGAACAAGACAATGCAAGAAATAGCAAGAACAATGCTAAATCAAGCTAAACTGTCAGATATATTTTGAAGGGATGTAGTCTACGCCGCTATCTATATTGTGAACAAAGCACAACTCCAAGCTAACAGTGACAAAACTTCATATGAATTGTGGAAAGGAAAGCCAACTAACATCAAACACCTTAAGGTCTTTGGAAGCAAATGCTACATAAAGTGTTATTATCAAAACCTTGGCAAATTTGACTCTAGATTCGATAAAGGTATTTTAATTGGTTATTCCTCTCAAAGAAAAGCTTATAGATGTTTAAATCTGATATTAGAAAAAAATGTTGAAAGTGCAAATGTGAGAGTGGATGATGAAAAGCTTGGAAGGATCAAGATGCAAACAAATGACTAGCCAACAATAATAAGCTATAGTGATTCGTGAAGAAGAGAAAGACAATGAGGAGGATAATGTAGAGGAAGAAGAAGAAGAGAAAGACAATGAGGAAGATAATGTAGAAGAAGAAGAAGAGGAATCTCTTGGACAAGACACAAAGACTCCCTCAAGGTATGTTCAAAACAACCACCCTGGAGAATTGATTCTTGGAGAAAACAATAAAGGTGTCCAAACAAGAAGACAATTGATAAGATCGACAGAACATGCAAATCTGTCTCTACTATCTAAAATAGAACCCAAGAACTTTGAGGAAGCTAGCATAGATAACAACTGGGTTAATGCTATGAATGAAGAATTAGATCAAATTGAGAAAAATGAAACTTGGGAGTTAGTTCCAAGACCTAAAGACAAGAATCTAATTGGCACCAAGTGGGTTTTTAGGAACAAACTAAATGAGGATTGACAAGTGGTGAGAAATAAGGAAAGGATTATATGTAAAGGATATGCTCAATTTGAAGGGGTAGACTAGGATTTGCAAGCTACAAGTGTATCAAAGTCTATCAAATGGATGTTAAATCTATGTTTCTAAATGGAAATTTGGAATAATAAGTATTCATTAAACATCCTGAGGGATTTCAACTGACAAGCAATCAAGATTATGTGTGCAAATTGAAGAAATCCCTCTATGGTCTAAAGCAAGCACCTAGAGCTTGGTATTCGAGACTTGAGAAGTACCTACTACAACAAGGTTTCAAAAAGGGAACAATAGACAACAATATCTACATCAAAATAGATAATGAAAAAATCATGATCATTGTAGTGTACGTGGATGATATTATCTTCGAAATTAATGATGATAAAATGATCCAGAAGTTTGCAGAAGAAATGCAAGAGGAATTTGAGATGTCCATGATAAGAGAATTGTCATTCTTTTTGGGACTGTTGTTACGAGGAAAATCTCTCTATGGCAAGGGGTAAACCAAAACAGACGGAATGACACACAGAAATCAACTATAATCCCAAGTATGATATATAAATGAAATGATAACAAGACAAGACCAAGAGCCTACCTCGTCCGGACGTTCAAAGAAGACCATCGTTGAGCACGCAACCCAAAGCTTTATACCTGCATCTTGTCCTCAACAACCAAGATACGCAAGCATATGGTGATAATATATAATGTTAGCATATACATTAGCATAATCCATTAACATACATGACAAATACGCCCATGGAATAATAATTCAAATATTTGCAAGATATTGATTGGATGAGAAAAGATTATTTCTATTAAAATAATCAGTAGAAGTACATAGGTGACAAGCTTCTGTAGCGACACATATTGAAATCGAGAAACTAAGTCCCTCCATCTGGGCCTCCACCACTTCAATCCTCTACAAAGGGAAATCTCATATAAAGGAGTCAATGAGGTTCTCCGTCACAAAGAAGGAAGAGCTTGGGGGTTGAACAAGGAGTTCAGACTTCCAAGGACAAAGGGATGTAGACTCAATACGAAGTGAAATTTCTGCAGAGTGTCTTTGCTCCCAAAGTTGAATTGTTTAATCCTTCAAGGCTTGGATATGGATCAATTTATAGCCTTCAAATGGAACTGAAGGGCCAAGTCGGAGCATTTCTAGTATATGGAAGGTCAAGGATCATGGATCTCGTGACATGGCATGGAAACCCGGAATAATTTTTAATTTTGAGCACCAAACCCGATGTACATGGGTTGTATTGGAGAAACCTACGTATACTCTTGTTGTATAACTGATAGGGCGCGTATATGTGGAAAAATATGTTTTTTTGGCTCTAGAAGGCACAAAAACGGAACTTCAAATCTGCATAGGGAAATGGAAGGCCAGCCAAGCAAGTTGCATGGAGTGAGGCAAAAWTTKTTGTAATAGATTCCCCCTAATGTGTGAGGTCAAAGGACTATTTGTGATGGTCGAAATACATTATAATTCCTAGAAGTGAAGTAATGAAGACTCRGCTGGAAGTACTAGTTGCTCATGAGAATATTACAATTCATAATGACTTTGTACACATGGCTACCAATCTGAATTACACTGTAGATCCATGTGGAACTATATCAAATAGTTGTTCATGGCCATGAATAGGAAGTACAGAGCAGACATATTCCACAGGATATCATAGTCACGAACCAGGCACAGTGGAATCTAGTCTCAAAATCAATCTAAAGATATATGTATAAAATGGAGTACAATCTAATCTCCCATGATCACTGAAGTCATATAGGTATTGGTCCAATGAAAGACAATAGCAGATGAGGAATGTTGTTACTATAAGTTGGAGGTCTTCTACACTATCTTCCAAAGGTGCAAGTCTACATCATGTGAATAGAGGAGTTAAGGTCGAACACAATGAGACTTCGTTTGATTATCGGTCATTAAGGTATACCGTTAACAAACACGAGACAACCCACCGATAATGAAAGTAGGTATCAAGGCACCAAGTACATTCTACAAGTGTGAATAAGGGTGTTGAGGTTGAACACTTGAAGAATCAATCGATCAGGAGACATTGAGGTATTCCCAACCGTCAATGGTGGGAGAACCTGCCACTGATGACTAAAAGCCTCTAAGTACTCATGGGACTCTAGGTCTCATTTACAGAATAGATGAGTTGAAGTCGACGGAAGGAGACCTGCTGAAAGGAGAGAATTAGGGAATATTTCATCATTTCGAATGAGGTACAAAGAAATATCTTGATGATTCGGAGGAGCTCGGACGAATAGGATTTTCATGAACCAATGACCCTGTGCATCCCTCGCATGCACCAAATGAAAGTAGTGCATGAAAGAGACCCTCAGAATAACAACCAATAAGGAAAATTATCGACAAAGGAGTGGAAACCACCAATAAGGCTAATGGAATCCAAGACACTGCATGAAGCCCAATATGTGAATATATTTTGTGTCTTCGAACGCAAGGGAAATCCCCCAGTCAACGACCAATGAGGAAATGTCAACTATTGGGTTCAAGGTTACCTCCCCATAATGAAAGTAGGACCATGGTGCATGGTAGGACTATAACTTCATGTGACTCTGAGATAGACTGAGGGGATGGCCGACATGGAAAGTCAAGAGTTCTGAGAAATGGTCAACATAGGCTTATAGACTTCCTTTGAACAAGAGCACGAGACATATGGATAGCTTAGGCAACATAGAATTGATGATAAAACTTTGTGATGCAAGAGGCATCAACAAACTCTCCATGGGAACTGGAAGAATAACTAGTCGGAGGAGTAAACTCTAAGTAACGAGCTCAGCTTCCTAAGGTCATGCTAAAACCAAACTTTGGATGAAAATGGACTCAAATATTTTTGCTCTATTAAAAGGAGACATGATTGTTGCCGATATGAGATAATATTCTTTTCCCACCTGTCTTTTTTCATAGGCAAATAAATGCTATGATACAAGAGAGGAAACAGGAATCGCAAGTAAGCATCTAGTTCCAAGCAGTGGAACATACATATGCTTAATGCAAAGAAGTGCATGCAGGGTATGGACACTCGGGGGGAAGTTTCCTCTAAGAGTACATGGTATCAAGCTGCAAAGGATATATAGAAGGCACTGCTTGGCTAGTGATGCAAATTTTTGAGGTAAGAGGCTTATAATGAGAAATTGGGAACCGTCAATAAGCTCAATAATGCAAGCAAGATGATGGAATGCAATTACAAATTAATGCCAAAAATGTCCTCTTTTTTAGATTTAGTCGTCGAGGCCCGAAAAAGTATAAAATAATACCCAGGAGAACTCTTCTAGCCAATGGTGACTAGACTATTCCTTTTTCGTAAGTAGTCTACTTGGTCCAGAAAAGGTTTAAACTTATACCAAATAGACGTCCTTTCAAATCCATTTAATGAGTGTGAAAGAGACAAGTTCACTCGACAATCTTTTTGTTTTTTCGGGAGTCGAAAAAGAGCTTAACCAAGACTCGGGAGGAGTCCCATAGGTAATAGTCAGAATGCTTGTCAGTAAGAATATGGGATTTGAACACAAAGTCATATCGGCACTATTAACTCCTAAAAATGACATTGAAAATTTGAGGCATTTATGTTCATTCATGCTTAAAATTGTCATTTTTCTTGGTCATTCACCATTGTTCATATCTTCAATTTCCTCATTAGGTCTTCTATGATCATGATTGCTCCATACTCTTCTGACTCCATCTATAACCTGCATTCCAAAACTTTGTCAGTATTTCCTAAAAACCCTAACCTCTAATGCTTTTCATATTTTAGCAATATTCTCTAATATTATGATGTGTGCTCAAAGTGATCTAATCCTAAGTCACAAATGTTCGATTTTTAAATCCAAAAACTTAGGTCATGTTCAAAAGTCACACATGAATCAAGTCATGGGATTAAGTTTTGCCACGGGTTGTCCACATGCCAAGTCATGAGTCAAAAGCTTATGACCTATTCTTAGGTTATTATGCTAACTTTCAGCCATACTAAATTCCAAGTCTAGTCTATCAACTAAATCGTAAACTAAGCCACGCCCTGCAGTCTTACAACACGTATGTCAGTAATCAACACTAGAAACATCACGCAAAACATAAAGAGCCCAGCTGGAAACATCATACATACTCAAGCTACAGTCCAATACAAAGCTCAAGCGCTAAGTGCCAATTTCACTATGCACCAAAATTCATCGAAAAAGCTATGAGAGATTCATGTATGCAAGACTGCCAAGTGCCTGAGAGATAAAATTAGGTGTCGGAGAGGTTGCTCGAAATGTGGAATTACAAGAACAATTATCGCGCCAAATCCAGGTCAACTCACGAATCGAGTCTAGATTTCAAGTCATCAAATCCCAGCACCAAACCGATATCAATCTCTTTGATTTTATCTAATGAAACCTCGCCATATGCAAAGATTGTAATATCTTGATTTTCGTGAAATATGGGATCTGTCCATGAACCGTTTGATAAAATTTATGCAGGCATGGGATCGCATGTAAAGGGCTTCACGAGGAGCAAGAATGGAAGTCCAACTTTGTCTATGGTTGTACAGTTGTCTAATGAATTTCATTTACAGATATGTATTCAGTTTCAAATTTGTCAGAATCTATAGTCACAAACACAAAACTTCCTACTTCTCAGTTTCAATTGCCTGAAATACAAGGTATAATGACAGTTAATCACAATGGCAGTTTTCCAGGTGAAGATTATATGCGGCCTAAAATACGTAGCCAAGATGACAACTATGAACCAATTGCTATGGAGATGAAATTATCCATTGACAAAGATAGGTTTTCTTCAGAAGGAAATGGAGATATTATTTTGGATGGCAAGGATATATTGCCGAAATCAATGATGTATTTTGGGAACAAATTCTTTCAGAGAGTCTAACCTCAACATGAGGGATAGAGGAGGTTGAGTCTGTGGCGCCAGAAAGTCTTACCAAAAGATCAGGATGAGAAATCATCTGAAAATGGAAATTGGTGGAGTAAAAATCAAAATATGGATAATCTCATAGAACAGATTGGTCAGCTGGCATCATAATCAAATCCTTGAGATTTATGTCTTGGGATAGATGCATATTGTGAAGGGATTTAGGAAAGTTGATCTAGATCGATTGGAATTTGCAAACGAAGGTGTGCTTAAGAATATTTATAGGCTGAAGTCTACACATAGCCATACTAAACCACAGCAGCAGTCTACTAATCTCCAACTACAGACAGTGTCCCAATGCTTTCAAGGGATGGAACAACGACAGCAACAAATGATGTCATTCTTGGAAAAATCCATGCAGAACCCTACGTTTTTGCCACATCTTGTGTAACATAATGAAAACAATATGCGTCTTGCAACAACTAACAAGAAAAGGCGATTACCCAAGAAAGAGGAAAACTCACAGGGTGGGCAACCTGTTCCTTCATACAGTCAGATTGTAAAGTATCAACCTACTTTAAGTGATGCTGCTAAAGCATTGCTGATATAGATTTTGACTTCTGAGGCTAAAGTTAAAAGAATCTCAACCTCCAGCAGAGGATCATACAAGTTTGGAAACCCTAGCCGAGTTAGCTACAACAATGGTGGACATACCACAGTCTTCAACACAGCAAACTAAAGTTTCTAGATATGTACGAAGAAGAGCAGCATCATCAAAAAGACCTTGAACACTCATCGAAGCAGCAAGGTAAATCATTTTTTGCAAATTTTGAAGTTTTGACAAAGCCAAGCTTTTGGTGGTTTAGGCGAACAGGACGATTGTTCATTAACAACTGAAAGCAGAGCTTTTAGTAGTTGAATCACCCAGAAGTCTTTTATGTTAACCACCGAAAGCCTGTCACTGCCAGAATGACCGAATTTTTGCACAGATCGAGGTTTTTCTGATCCAAATCATTTGAAAACACTCATGATGGATGGATGATGAATTATGTATTCAGTTTCAAGATTCATTTTTGGTGCATAAGGATTAGAAAGGGTAGCCAAGTTGGTTTTGGCACCTATTTTGGTGGAAACAAATTGGATTTTTCTGCATATCTCAACAAATTCGAATTGTATCTCTTGGAAGAGTCATCACTCAGCCTTGGAAGGATATTCTGCACTAGATAATGACTCTACAAGTTATGAAGACCATAAAAGGTGGGATTGGCCTCATTTTGGGGATCATTCCCCATCTTTTGCAAACTGAATTTTGACTTTCTATATTTATCATATCTGATCCATGCTTTTAGGATCTCAAAACTGCATTGTAAAGTTATAAAGCTAAAGATAGAAGATGAACTAAAGGTTCGATTTTGAGTTCTATATTCTACTGTTTTGTATGAAAGACACTTTCTTTAATATATCAGCCAACAAGCTTCTTTCACTTGTTACTGTCAAGCCTTCTTTCATCTTTGTCTATGCTTATGAGTGGAATCAATTCTTTTGTCTCTGTTTAATGATCCTATGGTAATTATCATCTTACTTTTGATTGTTAAGCAAGAATCACAAGCATCCTTGGCTAGTTTGTTGACCCATCATATATATGGTTTTATGTATGTTTTGGTTAATTGATTAGTTTTCTCATCCATCTATTATACAAACCTATCTGACAATAGCTCTTGAAGGCCTTGTGTTGTATGATTATAGTTAAGACTGTCTTGAGAATACAACCCAGAGTTTAAGATATTCATCTTGATCCAAAACCTATTATTGAGAAAATAGTTTCCAAAAAGATTGAGTTACCAGGCATCTCTGACTTACAGCCTAGGAGAGTTTCCTGGAGTGATAAAAAATCGGCGTTGTTGCTAGGGAGAGGAGATCGAAGCTCAGCTTCCCTGGGAGATGACATAGATCTGATCTTTGATGATAGACAAAGGTTGGACACTACATTGGTTGTAATCATCTATCTGGCGACTCCATGAAGGATAGATTCAGTGGCGACTCCACGATATTCAAATGCCAAAAGTGTTTGCTGCTCTTTTGGCTCAGAGGTTTGCACCTCTTGACTTCTCTTCAGTTCCTGGTTTCCCACATCCAGTACCTAATCTGTCAGAATGGGGAGATTTTATGCCTATCTTCAAAGAAAGCAAAGAAGACAATGTTGCAGAACACCTCCTCAAGTTTCATGAGTGCATGGATATATTAGATCTACCGCATGAATATGTTTGTATGAAGATGTTCATTTTTTCATTGTATGGTGATGCACGTCAGTGGTATTTTTCTTTACCTCCTTCCAGCATTTCATCATTGAAGGATTTTCACAAAGCATTCACTAAGCACTGTAAAAGGTATTTTTCAGATGAGTTTACATTTGATAATTGTTGTGATAAATATGAATTACATTGTAAACTTGAAGATGTAAATCTAGAAAGAGATCCCCCTCATAATATTCCACAGCCCGTAAATGATCTTCAAAATATTTTGTTTTCCCATCAACATGAACTACAAATGGATTATAAAGAAACTGAACGCCCTCTTTCCATCCTTAAGTCTGATTGTTATGAATTGGAAGAGATGGTTTCTTCAGCTACACAGAGAGAAGATCATAAATGTATACATGATGTGGTTAATGATAGTTTTGAAGAGTATGTTGCAATAGGGGACATCTATCATTGTAACCAAGATGTTGGCGATCTTCGAGAGGATAACCATAGCATTGATTCTTTTGACATTGTATCAAATGCATCTACTGACTTACTTTGTCATGAAGATGAGATTGCCCCCTTTGAAAAACCAAAAGTTGATTATCAGATTGATACATTAGCGGGTGACAATCTCAGATCTGCAACAGATTCTAAGGGCAGCCCTCCACTTTTAGATTTGCAGTTCAAGGGAAATGGTAGTGACTATGAAGAACAAGATTTTCAGAAAACATCAAATCTTCAAGAAAGATAGCAAGAGGATTATATTTCTCTTTATGTATCTCACATGTCAATGTCAGATGCGAAGGATGAATATGATGAGGTGAAAGATGATATTTTTTCAAATCTATTTCAAGATCCTATTGTTGATGACTCTATGCTTGAAT